>PNEQ01039015.1:0-27272 GCA_003012365.1 Medauroidea extradentata | reverse complement strand
CTAGTGTTTGGAGATCGAGTGATTGGTCCCATCTTCTTAAGAGAAAGAGTAACAGCAGCGTCCTACTCTCGTTTTCTGGACAACGAACTCCAGGATATCTTGGATGAATTTACATTGGCTGAGCTGATCAACATGCTTTTTCAACAAGATGGTCATCCAGCGCACTCCTCCAGACTGGCGAGAGAAATTTTAAACCGTTAGTTTCCTGGCCGGTGGATAGGGATTGGCGGCTTTGTAGAATTTCCGCCACGTTCACCTGATCTGACCGTCCTGGATTTCTTCATTTAGGGCTATGTCAAGTCGCAAATATTTTTTAGATCACCTCAAACAGCCGAACAAATGGAGCTAGCCATCACCGAAGCCTTTGCGGAATTCACGCCTGAGATGTTGTCCAACGCACGCAAGAACTTCATGCGACGAGTAGCCCGCTGCTTGGAAGAGGATGGACGCCACTTCGAACATCTTTTGTAAATGTTCATTGTAAATGTCCATTGTAAACGTCTGTGATGAATTAATGTTTCTAGTCGCATCGCTGTGTAGTAACATACTATGTCGTAAATAAACGTTTATTGATAGAAATATTTCGTAAAAAATATTAACAGAAGCGTAAAATAACGAGATCTGAAGCAGAAATCGTTGAAACATATTCCAAAGTCTGTGTAAAAATATGTTGAAAGAGTTAAACCGTTTAGAATGTTGCGTAAGAAGGCGGCAACCAGTGAAATCGAACGTAGCACCGTCGCTAGCGCGCCGCGAGCAGAATTCAAGCCGGTTGCGGGTGGGTAGGCAGCCCACTTGCCAGTTCTGTGTTGAATCGAAACACACTGTACATTACTGGCACTTGCCTTGTAATTTAACTGCATGAAATTAATGTGTTTACAAGGAATATGTTCTGAAAAAGTTATGAACGTGTGAAAATTCTACGTTTTAAACGACCACCAAAATTCGCCTTCCTACTATGTGATTTCACTCCTAATATACTGAATCGGCTAACGTGTTGGTTATTTTCAGCAGCGATGCGAAATAAATCAAGTATGAAAAAATAATATATATGGTACTGTACCAGAGCTTACTACTTAATCTAACAAAATACCCGACAAAACTTAGTTGCACACATCCATAAAAAGGAAAACGTTGTTGATGACGAGAACACAATAAATGTATTTAGCCAGATGCAGTTATTTTCGTTCGCATAGACAGTTCTTAACAAACAGAAAGAAATTTCGTTTGTTTGTGATTTTTTTATATAAGATTTCTAGTGATTTTCCGAACAGGTTTTCCTAAAAATTCTGCTTACATGCGACCTTCTCTTCAGTACGGTACGGTGTTATTTAAATTACACCACAGCGCATTTAGCCATTAGTATACCTGGAAAAATATCCTTGTCTGAGGCCTGAAAACAAGGAGGCGTACAAGATAACACTGACTTGAACATTAAATCTTCTAAAGTCGTAATTCACATGGTACTAAACTGGCATGAAGACAAACCACTTACTGATTATCCGATTAGACTGACTGCAAGTGGTCTCACTATGAATATGTTGCCTATGCGCCTCGGTAGCATATTCCATAAGGGTATAGCATATTCCATAAGGGTGTAGCATATTCCATAAGGGTGTAGCATATTCCATAAGGGTGTGGCATATTCCATAAGGGTATAGCATATTTCATAAGGGTGTAGCATATTCCATAAGGGTGTAGAATATTCCATAAGGGTGTAGCATATTCCATAAGAGTGTAGCATATTCCATAAGGGTATAGCATATTCCATAATGGCGTAGAAAAATATCATGTCAATATTTTAGGAATGAAGCCTTCGATCTAGAGAAACAAATAATGTTATATGATCCCGCCGGGAATCGGACCCGGATCCCTTGTTGGGAGGCTAGCGCTCTAGCCACTGCGACTACCGCGGACAAGCAATAAATTTCCTACTTGAGATGTGTTATAGGCCTACAGGCAACTTGATAATTGCGAGTTGGCAGTACGATACACATTTTTGAAAATATAACTATACATGATTTATTTCCACAAACGTTGTAATTTTAATAATAAAGACCATAAAGTAACCTCCTCGTTGTGGTGGATTATCTGATTGCGCTTCTACAAAGTTGTCTTTCATTATATTAGCTGTGAAGTGCCGGCCGTTTATGACTAGTGACCTTACACCAATGAAGCTGTGCCCCGTGGTCACGTGACGACGGCCACAGCTATGTTTCTGTTTTAAAACTAAAATAACTTTGTTTATACTGATTTTTGTGTAACAGAACATCTAGTTCTTATTCTAATGCGTGTAGTTCCAAGTGCTATTGTGGTTTTTAGTTACATTTGCGAAATTTTCGTGTTGCTTATTGTCGCCATTTTCAATAAGTAAATAAATATTTTGAGTAAATTTCTGAACAAGTTAAATATTTTTTGTCATACGTATCATATATTTAGTGACGTGGTAAACGATTTAATTATAAATTTATCTTTTGACAGTTTACCATCCAAACTTTGAATCATAGGGTGTATTAAAGTAAATTCAACACTATGAAAGCGCATAATGAGTAAATGTACAGGCTGCCAGATAAATTTTAAACTTCATATAGAAAATTGACTCTTCAGCCAGATTGTTCTAATATGTACGTGCATAATATCACAACAGTTTTCCGTCACCTTGCCTTGCACGGTATTCGAACCCAAAATCTCCTACCAGCAATTCAAACAACTGCTCCAAGATAAGTCATCAGAATTCTTAAGAAGTTAAATGTGTATATACATGCCCATTCCCAAAGAGATATGTGTATCAAAAGGACGAAACAAAATGACAAATTTTAAATTATTTATCCGTGGTCATACCTGCTTCTCGTGATTTAAAGAACATATCCACCCCCTAAACTATCGAATTTTGGAACGCCATAAAATTTATTTCTAGGTATTTATGTAGAATTTTTGTATTAAATAATCGTCTGGATATTTAAACAAAGTCCGACCACTTGTCTCAGTGGTAAGACCTCCAGACTTCTGGGTCCCGGGTTCGATCCCTGGCCGGAAAGGTCAATATTTGCAGTTGCCTGTACTGGTTCAGGATTAAGTGTTGTGTTGTCCGCTCATATACATACTGTGGAAGACAACTACCTCGCCTAGTTGACCTTGGACGACGTTGTGGTTTCCATCACCCGGCGCCCTCCGTGGTTCTAAACCTGCCTTCGGGGAGAACATCCGTCATCATCGTTATAATCATAGTCGTCATCATCGCCACCATCATCACCGTCGTCATCATTGCCATTATCATTATCACCATAATCGTCATAATAATCGTCATCATTGTCATCATCATCACCATCACCGTCAAAATCATCGCCATCATCATCGTCATCATTATCGTCATCATCGTCATCATCATCATCATCGTCATCATCACCTTCATCATTATCCTCATCACCGTCATCTTCGTCATCATCAATGTCATCACCATCACCACCATCGTCATCATCATCGTCATCATCATCGTCATAATCATCGCTGTCATCAACATCATTATCACCACCATCGTCATCATAATCGTCATCATCAACAGCATTGTCAACATCTTCATCATCCATCGCCATCACTACCATCGTCATAATAATCGGCATCATCATCGTCATCAATGTCATCATCGTCATCATCATCATCACCATCGTCATCATCGTCATCATCATCACCACCATCGTCATCATCATCGTTGTCATCATCGTCATCATTGTCATCGTAAGCGTCGTCATCGTCGTCATCATTGTCATCGTAATCGTCATCATCGTCGTCATCGTCATCATCATCATAGTCGTCATCATCGTCAACATCATCGTCGTCATCGTCATCATAATCGTCATCATCGTCATCATAATCGTCATCATTGTCATCATAATCGTCATCATTGTCACCATCGTCGTCATCAATGTCATCGTAATCGTCATCATCATCGCCATCATCATCGTCTTCATCGTCATCATTGACATCATCATCGTCATCATTGTCATCATCATCATCGTCATCACTGTCATCATCATCATTGTCATCATCATCGTCATAATTATCGTCATCATCAATGTCATCACCACCATCGTCATCATAATTGTCATCATAATTGTCATCTTCGTCATTATTATCGTCGTCATCATTGTCGTCATCATCGTCATCATCATCATCGTCAACATTGTCATCATCATCGTCATCATCGCCATCATTGTCGTCATCATTATCGTCATCATCGTCATCATCGTCATCATCGTCAACAATGTCATCATCGTCATTATCACCACCATCGTCATCATAATCGTCATCATCAATGTCATCATCATCATTATCGTCGCCGTCATCATCATCGTCATTATCGCCACCATCGTCATCATAGTCGTCATCATCATCATCAACATTGTCATAATCGTCATCATCGTCGTCATCATTGTCATCATAATCGTCATCATTGTCACCATCGTCGTCATCAATGTCATCATCGTAATCGTCATCATCATCGCCATCATCATCGTCATCGTCGTCTTCATTGTCATCATCGTCATCATCATCATCATCGCCATCATTGTCATCATCATCGTTATCATCATCGTCATCATCATCATCATCGTCACCACCATCATCATCGTCCTCATTGTCATCACCACCTTCATCATCATCGCCATCATCGTCGTCATCATTGTCATCATCGTCATCATCATCGTCATCAATTGTCATCATCGTCGTTATCATTATCATCATCGTCATTATCATCGTCATCATCATCGTCATCATCATCACCATCATAGTCATCATCTTCATTGTCATATTTAACAGATTTAAATAAATACACATGATTATTTGAAACATTTAATTTTTATTATCATGAGAAATTTAATTTAATAAAAATCCAGAAACTAATTTTTAGGTACGTCCATATCCTTCATTACGAAGCAAAAATTAACTCAACTTCTCAACGGGTTCAAATCAAGGATTCGCAGGAAAACGCGTTTTACGGCTTTTCACCTTCTTATTTTAGATTTTCTATAAAATACTGTAACATAAAATTTTATATGTATTTTTGTATTTCATTCTGAAGTAAAAATCACCTATACTTCTCAACAGGTTTAAATGCTAGCGAAGACTTATTGAAAACACATTTCACACTTTTTCAGCCCCTTAATTTTCGAATGTCGAAAAATTCCTTCTTATTAGATGCCCATGGAGTAAGTAGTTTAATATCGCCAGATTTAGAGGTTTGGGCTGCGCTTTGATGAGTAAGTGAGTGAGTGAATGAGTGAGTGAGTGAATGAGTGAGTGTGTGTTAGTGAGTGAGTGTGCTAGTGAGTGAGTGTGTTAATGAGTGAATAAGTGAGAGAGTGAATGAGTGAGTGACTGCGGATCCCCATTTTAAATATAACTATATTGTTGTAAAATCTTCATATTAAGAAGATTATCTTACCTAAATGAATAAAGACTTTGTGTCGGTAGGGTAAACCGAGGTGTTGGTGATATTTTACTTATTTTACCCATAAACCATAACTTAAGCTAAAAAAAATTAAGGCTTGATCTGTATAGTATTGTGGGTTACTACTTTGCCGTTATATATTTGTTAATATGAAATGTATACACTTACTTATACATCCGAAAAACAACACGTTATAAATTTAATATTTTATGATGTATTTTGCTACGCGCTGCTATTTAAAATAAAAATTAATTACAGTTCTGGTGATCGGGCGTGGTAATGAATAAGACTGTAAGTTCTTTTGCCGCGTAGCAAGTAGTTGTTGTCCTCTCCTGACGGGCCGTTACTGTATCACCTTTGCCATGACTATTAAGGATTTTGCGTCCACTAATCTTCACGTCGAATGTCACGTAAGCTGCGGCGTCATCAGCTAACTACCCAGAGAATTGCGACGGTTTTTAATAACTTACTTTCTGTGTTAATAGTACCCATAGGCGTCCCGGCCTGCCGTGCTTCACAGTTCGACGATATCTCTACTCAACAGCTTCCCGACGCCTAAATCGACGCCCGACGATGGCACTCCGGCCAGCCGTACTTCGCAGCTTTTCGACGTTTGCCTCCCAACTTTAATGCGTCTCGACGCCTAAAACGCCACCTAAAGGTGACACTCTACCCTCCCGTCTTCACGGCTCGCCGGTGACGTCTGCCTTCAACAGTTAGCGAAGTCTCGCTTGGCTACCCTTTGGCGCCAAGATCCCCGCCGCTTGCTCTGTAGGGTTCGGTTCAGTTGGGCCAATCAGGAACCAGATTCCGATAGATGGCCCCGCCCCTCGAGGACAGCAACTCCTTGCTAAAGCCGTATTTATTATACAATTATATTATTTATTTGGGATATATACAGACAAATACACTAAATGTATTTCTCCATTACTAAAATTCCTTATATTTTAGTTAGTAATTAACTAATTGAAAATGCCTTATATCTTAATTAATAATTAACTATTTAACCATTACGTCATAAGAGCGCGGTCTACCGCTAATTTCGTCACCAGGCGTTTATATTTCATTTGTACCAGATATATATATATATATATATATATATATATATATATATATATATATATATTCTTATTTTAGACACAAAATCTGACTAAATTTGGCTTAATGAAATTTTTTATTTTTCATTGTTTTCGCGTAATAGCTTGTTAAGGGCACGATTCACCTCAGTTTTCCACGTCTTTATATATTTTATATTTGTACCAAATATTTATTTTCATATTTTAAACATACATTTTGACTACATCTTCCTCTTAGGAAATTTTTGTATCTCTCAAAGGCTTTTGCGTAATGAGTCGCAAACATCAAAATTTGCATTTTACGGTTTTATGTACGACACTAAAACGAACTGCCATACCAAACCGAAAAAAAACATATCGTATAACAATGTTGTATGCTATAATTTTACATATATAAAACAAAAAAAAATTTTTGTATTTTTTTTAAATTGTAGAATTTTTTTTATTTTCATTTTAAAATTCTGCGTTTATTATTAGTACAGAAATATTTTATTTTTTATTCTTATGTATGTCAAATCATAGCCTACAACATTGTTATAAACTATGAATTTTTTGGTACAGTATGTAAATTGATTTTAGTAGTGTGCATAAAAACGTAAAGTGCAAATTTTGAGGTTTACGACTCATTACGCAAAAACTATGCAAGATACACAAATTTCATAAGAGGACGATTTAATCACAGTTTTTGTCTAAAATAAAAAAAATCATTTGGTACAAATATTAAAATAATAAAGGACGTTGAAAACTGAGGTGACCGCGCCCTTAAAGTCAAAATTGGCATGTTTCCGTTTTATGGACTACGCTACAACCGACTAAGATACCAAACTGAAAAAATTCACAGTGGATAAAGACATCGCAGGCTACAATGTTACGTACATAAAAACAAAGAATAAATTAATTTTTATATAAGCCTATAAATAAAAATTTTAATTTTGAAAAACTTAATAATTTTCTTAAGAAGACAAAAATATTTTATTTTGTTGTTAAACGTAGCTAAATTTGTAGCCTACAACATCGTTATTCACTATGAAATTTTTCAGTTTGGTTAGTGAGTTGGTTTTAGTGTCGTCCGTAAAACGGAAATATGAAAAATTTGGCTTTAACGAACCATTACGCAAAAACTATGCGAGATAAAAAAAAAATTTTATGAGAGGAAAATTTTGTCACTTTTTGTGTCTACAACAAGAAAAATAAAATAACTGGTACAAATATAAAAATAAAAACATGGTGATGAATATTGCGGCAGACCGAGCCCATGAAAGCTGCCGGCCGACTCCCCTCCCTCTCGACCAACAGTTAGCGGGGTGACAAGAGCGTGGATGGTGTAGGAGGCTGATTACAAATGGCAGTTATGACAACTAAGTAACACTTCTGCACATTAATATATTTAACTGCGGTGTCGACCATGCGGCACGTCACAATTCTGGTGATACAAATGAGGTAATTTGGTAACAACAGATATGTCACAAATTATCTGCATAAATGTCATTAGTTACTTAAGATAACATGAAAATATTACAAAAATACATTTCTGCCCTTAAACAATGAAGCGTGGAACCTTGGAAATACTATTTTTAACAGTTTATAACAATCCTACTAAAACAATTGTGATATTCAACGAGTTATTAAGAATTGCATGGTGTTTATATGAAATCAAATGTGAAGATAATTATTTTTGTAAGTAGCCTGAACTATTTTAAACACCTGTTGGTTATTTAAGTGATAAACATCGAGACAATTGAAGGGTGCGCCTGAATAATGCTGTATGGCACATATACTTAGTCGGTATTCCCTGTGTTTGTGTGCGCTGATAAATTACACTGTAAAAAAACGTAGCTACCTCCCTCTAGTGTGTTATGCCTGAGCACAGTAACGTACCAACGTTTATCACTGTAACTGTTAAAGTTGCTGAGATATGGTCTATTTATGTAGCCTTACAGTGGAATAATGCTGTACAAGACTGCATATACAGCATTGTTCCACAACACAGTGACCACGTAATACATTTGAATAGATGAATACACTAGAATAGCAACAAATGGCTTCGTGTTTGATGTACATTACGTCAATGGAGTGGTAATTACATTATGATACGATTACTGGCTAATTATGCATTATTGTTAATAGATGTTTGATGTACCATTAGCTAGTAAATAAATGGTATACAATGAGGAAAATCACTTCAATCTTTATACACATACCGCTGTTATTATAATGAAAACCTTGCAGACTACAAGTTACTGTTGTGTGCAATAAGAAATAACAAAACAGAAAACATACATGCTTGTAAATCAAGTCATACGTGTGTTGCATGAAAGTCGTATGTAATAATAGCATAAAACATTATTCATTGTCGATGTAGGACCTCAATACCACACAAAACAGTCATTGTATGCTAGTCTTAAAACTGATATAAAACAAACAAACCATATATTACAAACCAGACATGTGTTTGAAATCAGTCAAGTTTCACATACTGTGATCTCCTCATAAAACAGCCTGTGTTGTGGTTCCATATACAGTTTCATGTCGATCAAATCCTTTTCTTTTTCTTTTTCACTGTCAGTCGTGCACAGTGTAAACAAGGTAGCTCAGGTGAGGCACGTGGTAGCGGTAGTTGAGTCGGTGCTCTTCCTATCTTTTCCTTAAACAACTCTAAACGTTCCCATGCGTGTAGTATGCTGTGACTCTTGCGAACACAAACAGCTTGCGGATCTTCATCACAAACTTTTAGCCACATTACCTCAGTATTCTTAGTTCTGGATGTTTTGAAAATCTGGATTCAATAATACTCAAATCTCTTAAATCATTTTGCTCCATTTCCACAATCACGAGTAGTTTGTTCACAAAAGCTTTAGCAATGACATATTTTCACTTGGTAGGAACCATTGCTCACGATACACTTTTTCTTGTTTATATTAGGGCAAAGTCCCTATCACAGGGAAGGAAGCTATGCCCTGAACACAAAAACTTTTTGTGTATTTCAGAGAAATAGTGGCGCTGAATCAAGTAACAAAAATGTGCAATATTGCGCCAGTTGTTGTTCTGACCCACGCATCGATCTGACCACATAGTAAGCTTTCTTTCCTCCCCCTCTTTGAGGATAGCGAAGTTGTCGTGTACATATTTTAAGATACACGAAACTATATCCGTTGAACCTCGTTTGTCAAGTGTTTCGTCCCAAATATTCATAGCGAGCCTGTTACTTCCTGTGTCATGTATTGCAGAGTTGTAGCACGAGAGTTGCCTTTGGTAAAACATATTGGAGTAAAAAAAATTGAGCAAAACAAAACTTGCTGCATTACACATAATACAATGACTTTATTGTTCATCTAGCTAACTCAGTGTCTATTTTTACAGCACAATATGATTGTTCCGCTTTCGCATGACGCAAGTCACTCTCCAACTTTACCTTTGCAGCATCAGTTTCGTTATCTGCATCAATGAGCTTGTGATGCAATATATCACAATATTTGCATGTATCAGACCTCGGTGTGCCGAACCGCAATGTTGGAAAGTCAGTGTGAAACATTTATTGATATACTGTTCTGCTGATTCTTTTGTCTGGAATCATTATTCTAAACGAACGAAACATCTTAGACAAGTTCAGGTCAGAACTCAGACACTATTGTGTTGATGTACGTCTACCACAATGTGATTATTGCCTTGGGAAACTATGTATGTGTTCACGAATCAAGCATCGTACATTATGGGTTATTGCATGCGGCCTATTATTATGTTTTCCTCAACCATATTTTGGTACTGGAATACCATACTTTAACTTTTTCTGAAGTGCCTGAATTCTCCTCTGCGTTATTTAAAATGTATGTAGTAGGTTTTTCTGACAAACCTCTTTTCCATTGAGCATGTACTTGTATGTTGCAGATCTGCGTGATGTGGCATCATTTTTCCTCTTATTGGGTTTTTGAGGCTTTTTCAGCTGAATGCAGTTCACCAGAAATTATGATTTTTCGTCATACGACAAATTATGATAATGTTCGTATTATTTCACCTTCTGATCAGAGTCTAAATGACAGCAACCAGGTTTCACGCAACTATATTTGTCGCAGAACCATTTCTGTAAGGTACCAAATCATAACACGTATTCCACAACTTGAATACCATAAATACTTTGCAGCACATAATAACTTACAATTTATTCACGTAACATACAAATAGTCTAGATATTTCGCGGTCATTACGCAGTCTGTAAAACGTAAATCTAAGGATTGTGCATATTACATGATGCAGATGGAAATATGTGACAAAGTGATGTGCCATACAGCATTATTCTACTGACCTGGGTTGGAGGCTATGTCTCTGCCACTAATTTACCTTTCCTCGAGGTATACTCTTTTCCCGCATCACGTAACGCTTCCGCTTGACATCCTTTTATTCCAAAACATTTATCTTCCTCAGTCTTCCTTCGTTTATGGCTTTTAGTAGTGTACCCGACACATTAGCATCACGTTTGTCCGCCACGATTGTGCTATACAGCGTTGTTCCCTCGAAACCACCTTCAACTGCAGGGAGTTATAACTGTGTAGTGGTGCTTTCTATTGGTATTCTGAGGTACTACGGGCATAACCAGATGCGGAGTGTTCGTACAGCGATATTCCATGTAAAACCCAACATCGTGAAATATGTGCCGTACAACGTTATTCCGACGGACCCTAAATTGGATGGAGTTATGCAGAAGGGAACAATCCACAAATTACTGGAGCTGAGATATTCAAGCTCAAAGTCTACTGTGTCCATATAAACTACGTAAATACAGTTTTCTGGCCTCTTATGTTTATTAAAGTAATATGACGTAATACTTGTTATTTTTTTAGGGTATACTTCTTACCTTATTCTTCTGCTTGGAATGATTATCTCAAAATAAATTATTTCGTGGATTGGTTCCGTTCTGCATAACTCCATCCAATTAATTAAGCTATAAAATTAAAGAGTAATATTAATTGTTTTCAAATTATCTTAAAATATATTTTGTTCCACACAAATATAGTATGTCATTCTTTAGTTACTTTTAAGAAGTTCATTCCGAATATCCTACTGAGCACAGTTGTCACACATGTTTGCAGCAGAGTTATCAACTGAGCTTTAGCACTTGTCGTGGTATGATATCAAATAGAAACAACATTCTTTCTTTTTGCAATATATTGTGTAACTGCTTTCACAAACTTCGCACAGCCACGCCCTTCCTAGCTGGCCTACAAAAACCGTTAAGTTCGCTGGAAATTACTTATGCAAAGATCACAACCTCTGAAAAGCATATTTCTGGAAGAAAGTGAATGTTTATATTAATTGTGTGCTATAAAAAGAGAGAATTATTACTGAACAGTACATTGAACGTATATAATAAATAGAGGCTAAGCTATGCAGAAGTCACAGTGGTCTAGTGGTTAAATGCGTAGATTCTAAGCATAGGGATAGTGGTACGAAATTTATCACCTACTAAGATTTTTTATTTTTATGGTACTTCAGCTGTAATTCTTTTTCGAGCGCTGGAACTGTCTTCGCCGGAAGTAGTTAGACGTTTGGCAGAGGAATCCCTTTTCACAGTTTTCCGGGCTCTGACCTGATCTTTAGGATTAGAAGCCGGTTTTTTCTAAACGCTGTCTTGGACAGATGGCTGACCGCCCTATGTCGAAGGTAGGCATATTACTGCCTCTTATCGTGAGTGTGATGTTTCTTCTTGACAACTTGTAGTCCTATTCCAGTTGTCTGGAGCGGAATTATTTAACCATCTTGAGTAGGTCTTTGTTCTGTTTATCTGGCCGGAGCAATTACTTCATATGGAATAGCATCGGTATTGAATGGTACAATTCCTGACTTTCGAAGAGCTGCTAAGATATTTTTGTTGGAGTAAGCTTTTATGTACACTCTAAAAAAAAGTTTGTAAAACTTATAAGGATTTTCTTTGTACATTTACAAATCCTTGTAAAAGTACATCATTACTTTATGAAGTTACATAGGTTAACTTTGTAATAGTACAAAGGAATTTTTTATGCCCATACCGAAAGTTCCTGCAGTGTAGCCTAAATTATTTTGTAAAATATGACCAGGCACTTCTTCGTAGTTGTACAAACTTTTGTAAATGTTAAAAAATTTATCGTGCAAAATTATTAGTTTATAATGTTAAAAGGTTTTTGTTTTGCAAAAAAAAAAAAACTTAGACAAATGTGTGGCCTACAAAAACCGTTAAGTTCGCTGGAAATCTGAAAAGCATATTTCTGGAAGAAAGTAAATGTTTATATTAATTGTGTGCTATAAAAAGAGAGAATTATTACTAAACTGTACATTGAACGTATATAATAAATAGAGGTTAAGCTATACAGAAGTCACAGTGGTCTAGTAGTGCCGACCCCCCGTGGCTCAGTTGGTTGAGCGGCCGACTTTGGTGCGAGAGGTTCTGGGTTCGATTCCCAGGTCAGGCTGGGTGTTAATTTGTGTTTGTCCATTGGGTCTCAAACCTTGTCACCATACAAATTGTCAAACGAAAATTGCTGGGGTCCGCTGCACCAAACATTTTATATAAAAAAAAAGTGGTTAAATGCGTAGATTCTAAGCACAGGGATAGTGGTACGAAATTTATCACCTACTAAGATTTTTTTTTTTTTTTTCAAAATAATTTCATGTATACGTCCTTTATTCAAAAGTTATTTGATAAATAAGTTCAGTGTTATTTATGAAGTAGAATGAACATTTAAATTATTTTTTTTTACTTATTGAAAGTACAGCTACAAGACTAGTCCTAGTTTTACAGAGATATACTTTGTATTTTATTACAAGGACAACCATTGTAGTTGTACAAGTAATTTCTTTGGCAGCTGGGTTTCCAAGGATTTTATTTGCAACAGTACAGAAAATTTTTTACGTCGTATGAATGCAGGTTAAGTGTGAAAGAAAATACGATTCGATTTTGTGGAAGATCACCTCGTGAATTCATCAACACTTTCAGACCAAGCTCCCTTTAATGGCTTCTAAATTCCTGCATAAAATGGCTGAAGGAGATTACTTGTGTGCGCTGCGATTGTGAACAAATTTCTTTTTATTTTGCTAAAGAAATAGTTTGAGGAGAGATATGCGATACGTGAGAACTTTGACAATAAGTTTTAAATGGAGTAAAATAGGTACAGCTTATAACCCGACGAATCGCAGTGTCACACTGTTCACAGCTGCAGATGTCATTGGCTTTGAAGGAAACACGTTTACGTCGAAATTTGGTAGGTGTTAGTTAGATCATTTACGAAAGATACGCAGTTTATCTGTGGTTTGTTGTTAGCAAAATTTTCCAAAAAAAAAAAAAAAATATATATATATATATATATATATATATATATATATATATATATATATATATATATATATATATATATATACCAGTGCAGGTAATGCCACTTGCGTTGTAGCCTACTTAAGGAACAACGGTGTTACCTGCTCGTCAGTGGCATTTGTAAAACTAACGTGTTGTGGTGGTTTTCTTGTCTGGTGATACCTGTACACTCTCAGAAGAATATCAGCGTCCGTCCAAACCACATGATTTAATCTCGCAATGTCAGTGTTGAGTGAAGTGAAGAAATTTTGGTCAGGTCTTTAACGTTGGTGAGGGATGATATCATGTACGGTACTGCACTGGAATATTCGGTGGGAGGGAAACGGGAGATCCCCGAAAAAAATCCGCAGGCCAGAGGCATCGTCCGGTACGATATCCATGTGCGAAAATCCGAGGACCAACCCCGCTGGAAATCGAACCCGGATCGTCTTGGTGGGATGCCCATCACTACTGTTACTCAGGAAGCAATGTATGATGTATTTTTTATTACAACGCTCTTGCTGTTTGAATGTGTTAAACAAATCCCACCTTTCTCTATAGAGTCAAGAGTATTTGTTCTCATCTTGCACTAAGCAGGTATCCTCGTATCAGGAACCACCATACATACGTCCGTATTTGCGTCTTCGTCTCGTTTGGTATAGGGACCAGCTGGGCGACGTACCACAGTTTAGACAACAGATACACTCTTCGCATGATGTTTAGATTGCTGATCCTAACAGTTAAGAGATTGCCAGGTATTTTTAGACTTCTAGGTCCAGCTATACTTGGTCATGTGCAGTGCGGCATTTTGACGAATGGAATTTCGTTATACATAGCTTGTAGACCGAGATTCAAATCAAGTAGGTTTACCTTTTCTGGGTTGACGTTCGCACGGTTCTAATGTTAATGTGTGAAGACAGAGTCGTTCTTGGTGCAAGAAACATTTGATGTCAATAAACTGCAGAGGCTGTTTCATGTAAATGGTCAGGATTTTACTTTTTTAGCTGATGCACTCTATCCCCGACATTTGACCATTTAGAGACAATTATTCCTGCGTATCTTAGCGCCCTCTAGTAGAGAAATAACATTGGCTCTTGTTCTCGTGAAACACGTGCGTCGTCAAACTAGAGCATACTTCTTATGTCCGGGTCGACTGAATGCTCCCACCCATCAGCTAAGTCGCTGTATAGGCAATTATGTCGGCTGGTGAGTTTTCGGAAAATCATATAAAAACCGAAATGCATAAAAAGATTCGCTTGGCTATCCAGACAAAGAAAATAGCAGAGTTATAAAAAGAGAGAGACGTACATGATAGGGATTTGCGACATACTGACAAGACGCACTGAACTCACTGTAAAAAACTTCCTAGAATGTTTAGGAAGTTATTATCCCAGACGCAGTACGGGACAGTTACTATACTTCCGCCTTGTAAATATGCAAACTTTTACACTTGTTACAATACAAGTCTGGTAGCTTCAGTATACATTAGACTGTTTTACAATAAAGTTTAGGAGTGCTACCATGGATGTCTGGGAAACTATTCTACCATACCTACTTTCTTAGCGTTCTTATACGCACGTGTGGTATATTTACAAACTATTTTGTATAGTGTAGTCAAGATAGGGTAGAGTAGCTTCCGCATTTATTAAGGTGATATTACAAAACCACTCGACCAGAGTGGGTTACTGTATGTCACAGATCGTATATTGTAGTTGAAACGTTAAATTGAAACTGCACGGCACCTTCTTCATGAGTAAAGCGTAGAGTTAACTATCAGGTCCAGCGCATTGCAAGACTGGCGATAATGTAGTGGTCAAACCATTAGCCTCCCACCAATGCGACCCAAGTTAAATTACCAGTGATTGGACTGGGTAGGTAGGTAAGTGGGCTTACGTCTCGTCGACAGCGAGGTCGTTATAGAATGTGACACACAACTTGACACAATGACAGCAGCTGGGAGAGCAGTCGCCCATGACCTTTGGTAAGGAACCATCCAAACAGCGATATCGGGAACCAATGGGAAACCGAAATCAGAATGGCCGGAGCCGAGGACCTTCATAACGCGAGTCTAACTTGTTACCGTTGAGACAACTCGCTCGGTGGTTGGGCTGGAGGAGGGTGAGGAACGATCCCGATTTTTCGAATGTGTAAATCGTGACGTATGTTGCCGTTGTCTATCGTATTACTCTTGGTAATCCATATTTTAACACACTTTTATGCATTTCGGTATTTTCCCATAATATGGATCCATTTAATGACATCGTTCAGAGTTCGACAACCGTCTATGTGCGCTCAGTTCTTTGGTGAAACGCCCTGCCTTCGGGTATCCTTCCGGTCTACAGTGCGAGAGATAATGGGTTTGAATCCCGGCTCAAACATGGATGTTGTATTGTCCCTTCAACTTACTTCACCCTCATTTGCTCTTAAAACCCCGTTGTTAAATGGTCGTAAAACCCTGGCAGCTCACCTCACCCCACAATGGTACCCTCCCCATACGCTGTTTGTTTTCTAGCACAGGATTTTAAGTTCTCAACTGTGGAAGATATTTACTCGTACAATATCAGCAGCTGAAGCTACACAAACACAATAACATTGATGAGCTCATGTGATAAGTGTGACAAGGCGTCTAACGCTATAAAGATGTGAAATGGAAGGCTGTAAGAACTCGAAATCCGAGAAATGGGGAGATATTAATGATGAGGGGAAACAATATCTTTACGAGGACATAAGAAGAAACTTCAGTTTTATGATAATTATAGCCAGTAAATCCACACTAGGTAAGTATGCACGTTTTAAACAGTAAAGCTCAAACATTATACAAAATTAGCGCTTGAAGTGAACACACTACATGAAAAGGGAGTTTTCCAACTACAATGTGGATAAATGCCTCAGCTATAATACTCAGCGAACGAAGGAAAGAACGACGAGAATAGTAACTCGGCTACCGTAAAGTATAAAAAAAGTAATCAGGAAGAAGAAAACCAAAAATAACTTAGATGGTGACTAAACCTAAAACGTTCTCAGGATTGTCAATACTAGATGAAAATCTGTACAATAAGTAAATACTCCATGAAAAGGAGGAGATCAAACAGTTATTGAAGTAGCCAAATATTGAACTACGCATGCGGCAGAAAGGCATACCAATACATACTGTGTTTGAAGGATAGAGGAACAGTGTACATTTGTTGGTTAATAACTAATAAACGTTAGAAGGCAAATGAAAATTCACTAACTGTAAAAATAATTAATAAAAAAGAAAGCAAAACATAATATTGCAAGTTAGCTGACAAAAATGAAAAATAGAACTTACCGACAACAATTTGTTGCAACTTTCTATTTGCAAACTCGAAACAATGTATGTTATTTAGGTGCTACTTTAATAAATTATTTGAACCACGTTGGATGTTATATGGTTTACGGTTAATAACTTAAATGTATCGTATGTCATAACTCACTGTGGTGTTACATATAAACAAATTTGTTTCGATACACCCTGAAGCTTACTCCTATATCTGCTTCCATTACTCTCGTCTCTTCAGCACCGTATTGTTTGGCCAATTATTTTATCTTCAAGTGGAGAACAATGAAGCAATAACAAACTGCCACTTTCGAAAGAGCGTTTAACTACTTCATGGAGATAATGCTACAAATGCTGATAGTTTAGACTTAATATATTAATGTTCTTGTTGGAAACTGGTGCATGTATTTAACGCGCGACTATTAAACCACTCTCAACAATAAGTCATAGTGCAACAAACACCGTCAAGATCTCCTTTCAGAAGACAACGACTCCGGACATGAATCAAGACTCAGTAGTTGACGAGACGGGTTGTTTTATACTTTATAAGCAGTCGACTAATGTGGCTTATCTTTGTAAAGTCCCTTACTTCAGGCCGAGCAACCACAAAACTTACTTGTTATTAAAGACAAAGCGTAGGTATATAATTTCATAACTTACTCAAGTGTATTTTACATCTCAAATAAAATGTTAACGTAAAGTTCATTTACATTGTAGGCCTACACACACACACACACACACACACACACACACACACATATATATATATATATATATATATATATATATATATATATACCACACACATAAACATACATAAACACACACATGTACATATTCCAACAATTAACTAAAGCCAACATTGTATGCACAGTAAAAAAAATTTCTACATTTACAAGGAAATTCTTGTACCGTAATATCAGAACATTATCAGTCAGATAATAAAAACAAGATGTCAGAAACCTTTTCAAAGTGGTTACAAATATCGTAAACAACTTTGGGAACTAGTACAATAATGCTAATCAGCAGATTTTTCGAATTGAAACAAAATAAACCTTGGAGACCTTTCACATTTTACAAAACATTTCGTACTGTCACAAACATTTTTTTTGGAAACTAGTTTCCAAAAAAATTTTTCGTAACACTACAAGCAATTATTGTAAAACTAACCAGATATTAGCCGTAAATATACAAAATTTGTTTGTAGATTTACAGAAAGGTTTGTAAATGTACAAAGAAATTTGTACATTTACAAGAATTTTGTTAATTTTACAAAATATTTTCGTAGTGTTACAAAACCTTTTTTGGAAACTGGTTTCCAAAAAACTTTTTTTGTAAAAGTACAAATTTTTTTTTACTGTGTGGAGGAGAACGAAAGGATTTAAAACCAAATTTGACTTTGTAGTGCTAAAAGTGTATGGTTGGTATGCACTGACTCACGCACGAAAATGTGAAATAATCGGTAACGCAATAGTCACCTGTGGTTTGGCAATATTACGTTAATTGCACATATTGTGCAACTTTATCTAGGCTGGTCACTTAGAAAGCCTCACTGTAGTTCATACCGTGATGATTATTTGAAGTCTGTAATGTCTCAATAACTAAAATGTGCAGGAGAAATACAAATGTGATTAATATATAATGTAATGTAATATAAGAGAATCACTTGTATGTATTTACACGTTATGCAGCAATAACGTCCAGTAACATTTTCAGAGTGTTTGACAAAATTATGTAATGAAAAATCTTAATTCATGAAAATGTCCCAAAACATTATTAAGCCCATTTCAAAACGTTGTGTGCCAACAACAAAAATGTTTAGGGAAAAGAAAAGCTTACTTAATAAAATTGTGCAAAACAAACAAAACAAAGAGGATCACTAGTATATATGCATTATGATGCAGCAATAATACCTGGTAACATTTTCTGAGTATCTGACAAAATTATGTGCCAAAACGTTGTAAGTTATATTAATGAAAATGTCCGGGAAAGTAAAAAAAAAATTGTCATAAATTCTGAATGAAAAATTGTATAAAACAAAGAGAATCACTTGTATACAAAGCAGTGTTAACTCTCTGTTCACTTACACAGTCTCGCTGGATTTCGGGCCCGACTTCCGATTGTTCATTCAGAATACTTAATACATATTTCCTTGCACAGCCATTAACGGAGTTCAGCATGTTCATGATGTCTTATTTCTTGTTGTCAGGTTGGCTTGATCTAGTCCTGAACGCAACCATTGTGAACTTTCAGAAATCTGTTGATTTAACAGCAGATTTCAGGATGTTGATAAGCTCTGATCCCACAGCAATATTACTGTCACTTGGTGCTATAGGAGTCGCCAAATCTTTGCGAAGATAATTTTGTTTCAGGAAAATGAGATATGATCAGTTTTGTAGTGGAAGCTTCTATTGGACCAATGTCTTGTAATCAGTGAACTATGTCATAAGAATAACTATGAACAGATTTATTATAGCTGATTCAGAAATGTTACAGTGTCCATAAATGTGAATGTTGCGCATAGCTTCTTGCGGTGTTCAATTAAAGCAAAATCCCGAACACAGTCAAAGAATGTATGGCCTACGATTGAAAATATGTGGATGCTCTCTGTTAAAATCCCAATTTGACAGCATTGTCTGGTACAAAGCAAGTAGAATTTTAATCTTATTTTGATCTGTGCAGTTATCATACCACAAAATCAACTTTTTCTTCCGAGTCTGAACATTTGTTTTCATGTATGTAAAAGACAACGAGCAATTTCCCCTGACCTTCTGCCTCTGACATTTTCAGCCCACCACACACATGGTTCTACGTCTTTTGACGTAGTCATATATATATATATATATATATACCAAGATTTTCACGTGATATCTGCTGGAAATAACACATTTAAGAGTGTGATAACTGAGGAAAATATATTTGATGCTGCATATAAAATCTAACAACGCATGAGTTTGATTGATGGTCATTTTTCACTATCACTCTTCATTCCTTTTCCAGTAATTAGCTTTGTGGTAATGGAGTTCTTGCATCACAGAAGCTTCTCTATCCTCACCTTTTATTCACACTGATGGTTTATCACAAGCGTTGTCAGTATAAACTCTACAGCACCGAAATCTGAGATGAAGTTGATTTGAAAAATATGTTGGTACTATTGCTGGGAAACAGGACCCATGGAATAGTTGGAGCAATACTTGTCAACATTTTCAACAAAAGCATGGTACATGCTGCTGTCATTTGAATGAGGACTCAGAAAACTTATATCAAATTTTTTTTATTAATGACTTTCCATGGTTGTAAATCACGCAGTATGTTTAATAACTTTCCTCTCACACTGTACTTTTTTCTTGGCATGATGTGCACCGCGTCTCGTATCCTTAAAGCGCATGGTTCCAGTTACTATCTTTCTTTCCAGTAACTAGAATATTCGGAAAGTGATTTCAAAAGTGTTACAAAACATCTTCAGGTACACTCTCACTTTATAACTACCTGGTAGAGGCAAGAAGTATTTAAATGTTTGTTGCATCCTACTTTCACATGTATGGTCACACATGCCTTGTCTCCTCCTCTGTATCATCTGAGAGCGAGTAAAATATGCCAAGATGTCCTACTGTCTCTCATAATCTAATCACTTACAAATGGCGGAACAGGTGATCGCGATAATGTGCAAACAACATTCTACATGACATTTTGCATTTGAAGTGCATTTATGGAAAAATGTTAAATATTTGATATAACTGTAACATAGGGTGGTTATTCTAAGCAACTACAACATTGCTTACCAATTCGCTAAAACACTTTTATCAATGCACCACAACATTACACTCTACGAAGCCGCGGCGGCCGAATAGTCAGACCATTCACCTCCCACCAAGACTATCCAGGCTCGGTTCCCGGCGGGGTCGGTTCCCGGATTTTTGCATTTGGGACGAAGCCGTTGATCGCCGGGTTTTCCCTTGAATCTCCCGTTTCTCCCACGCCTTCGTTCCGGCTCTGACTAAAACTCATAGTACCAGCTATGATTACCTCGGTGTTGTTTAAGCGCTTACCAAAATCTCCCACTCACATTTCTCTCTACACTGAAGCTATTCCAACCAACATGTCTCATTGTAACAAGTATTATTTTCATTTGCTACAGGTCATAGACGAACAACAGTACAATTTTTGCATCCTTTTATTCGATATTATGCTTGCCAATGCATCCATTGTACAAACAACACAATATGTAACAGAGGATATAAATTCAAAAATATTTTACAACCACGTTAGTTCGACATGCTCATAATACACACCTCTAGAGTCCTCTACAGGCAAATTTTTCCCTGCGGAAACATACACATCTTTAGAATTCCGCTGCTTCATTAAGCTTTTTTGTCTTACAACATTCGTTATCAATATTAATTACAACAAACTTTGTTTGTAACCGTTGTAACAATATAACAATATTCAATAAACACGCATCAGAAACAACAAACTGTAGAAAGACGGGGGCAAGGAAGAACAGAATACAACAGCAACATCATAAAGGTTACACTTGTGTCATGGCGTTTACACAGTTTTGATATTCACCTTATATATGTCTTCACTTAGAGCGCCACTACATGCACCACATTTACCACATGGAAAGCATGGATTTTGCAACCTATTAAAGCAGAAAAACACTTTTCCCTAATTTTGGCACTTAAAAATGTTGGATAGCTTCAAGGATCAATTTAACTTGATATACGTTTGGATTAGCAAAATCTATATCAGTTTACACCTAAAAAAATAATAACAATGTCAATCATAAAATGTTAGTTATAAAAAGGTTATCAACAAATTCTAAGCTATAGTGCACTATTTTATAGCAATGTTGATAGCAAATGGACTATTAAAATTGCTGTAAATACCAATGTTACGAACAAAGTTGTAATAGTGATGATCGTATGTTAATAGCAATGTTGATAACAAAAATGCTACAAGATTACTGGTAACAATGTTAATAACATTTGTTACCAACATCCTTAGATCTAGATCGCCCTCGAATGTGTCGGGAAAATAATGTCATCAACAGTGTTGATGACAAAGTTACTAACATGATTCTAAAATACATACCTTTTGTTGTTAGCAAATGTTTTCAGCCAATTTTTGGTAACAAAGGTTATTAATAATTTTTATAAATTATAACAAATAAGTGTCAAAACTGTGCTGCGAAATTTTGATATGAGTATTAAGTAGCATTAAAAAAATATTTTCGAAATCACTGCAAAACTCGGTAACAAGGCCTTAACAACGAGGTCTTAAGAGCCGACGAGGATGAAGTGAGGCAAATGCACAACACAACAACCATGCCCCGACCAGGATTTGAACTCAGGATCTCTCGCACTATAGATCGATACTACGCTACGGAGGTCGACCACGTAAGCAAAGTCCTTTAGTTTCAAAGAATATTTTTAATGTAATTGTACCTTTAACATTCAGACTTAGCGCAAGGACTAGGGAATACATACGTACCACGTGATGACTTAAAATAATAATAATAAATAAAAATTTTTAAATATTTAAATATCCTTACATGCACGAGAAGTAAATTTTACTCTTAGATGTAAGAGAAACTGACCACAGATATATTTAATAAAAGTACAGAAGAAACGCATGCATTCCTAAACAACAGTGGAAATGTTACCTGAAACCTGTTGCGAAAATTTCATTATACGTAAGGCAATATTCCTAACCCAGTTACGTACAATATGTTATCAATACAAAACAAGTATTTCAGTTGCATTTTTGCTAGTATTTATTGTGTTGCAATCGCATATGGTACACGGAAATAATAACTATTTATATTAAATTTTACACGAATTTTTGGAATCGACCCACTGCACCTATGAATGATTTTTACAATGGGGGTATATGAAAAACTGAAAGGTTTTGTTTGGTTTTATACGATTCAACATTTGCAAGCAATATCATATATCCAGAACATAATTCAGATTGACTACGCCTTGTTCCAGTGCATCAGTACGTTAACAAATATTACACCGACCATTTTGTAACTCTGATAATTCTCAATAATTAGTACTCTTGTGCGATCTTGCCATTGTTAGTTGTTTGCTTTAGAACTATCCATTGATATTTTGATTAAGAGAAACAGACTGTTTTGCGCATGTCGTATGATTTACTGTCCCTTGCGTATTCGTGAAACGTCACATTTTATTGTAGAGTGCAGTAAGTTTAAAGTTTGTATAAAGTAAAAAAATACATGCTACACAAATTAGTGAATATAACTTCATACCTGTCTGATAAATCTACTTATATTTTTAATGTGTTATGTTGTCTCGTTTTAGGACGTATTTAACTTTTAAAAATTTAAATAAAAATAAAATGCACTTGTCGGGAAAAAACCGTATGTAGAGTTTTGCGGTAACAACTGCCTTTAGTATCGGTATTAGAGAGAACTAAGGCTGATTATAAGTTTAGGAGACGAAGTGGAACAATATTTACGGCAAAACTAAGAGAAGTCCTCGAGTGACACTTCTATACAGAACGGAGACTTAAGAAGCCTACCTACCGAGCGCAGTTTTCCGTGTTCGTATCGCGGAGACAGCAGAGCGATAAGGTTCATCTTGCCACACTCCACGATAACCGCATCGTTCCTAACCACATGTGCATAACTGACGTGCACTGTTTTCCTTTTAACTGTTCTTCCATTGGACTTTCAGCGATGAGTGTACAGTTTTATTTGTGTAAAATTTATGGTAAAGTCCAACGCATCCTCAGTCTTAAAAATCCGTTTGTAGCGATTTTGAAAGAGTCAAAAATAATGTTAATAACAAGCGTGCAGTATTCTTTTTTTATTATAAGCATGGATTAAACATTGTGTTCTATTAGTACATAAACATAATGGAAATATGCTTAGCAGTTTCGCGTACAAAAAATGTGGCTTGCCACAACACTGTTAATGTGCCTGGTAGATGCGCCTCTTATATGAAAGGTATGTTATATGGACGATACTCTGCGTGCGTCAAGATAACGCCGCATTTATACTCGAGCACTGTTTTTATTTGTAGTATTTTTATGTAGAACTTTGAGCGTTGATCCTACAGTTTTATTTGCGAAAGTTTGATGTTAAATCAAAGAAATGTTTTTATGTTTTAGCGCGATTCACACTGTCATACAAGCGAAGTGAATTTTAAAGTGTGTTGTTTGTGGTATATGGATACATTGGAAGAATTTCAGCAGTTTCGGGTAGATCATAACGCGCGCGGCTCACTACAGCACAGTTTATGTGTTGGACGAAGACTTGTCGCGCTGTGTGCATTTCCCACACAATACTAAATTAAATGTAAGAAGACGTGGGGTGTCCTTGTACTCTCGTCTAGCTATAGTGTCCTCTATAATCTGATAACAGACAGAGTGGTTACAAGGAATTGTGTGTCCACTGTCCCTAGTGTCGTTACCTGTTTACTGACATGCATGAGATGTGTCAGCATTTCCGCATGGCGCGACCACTTCGATTCGTGAAGTCAAAGGATTACTTTGATTATTATTTATATGTATACATCATACAATTGTGTGTGCACAGATACATTTATATCTGTACAGATAATTTGTTTCAGACATTTCTCAAGAAATCTTCTTGCATCCGACAAAATCCGAGTCCGAATCTCTGCTCGGTCCATCCTGGCTTCAGTTTTCCATCGTTCCCCGAAAATACTCCAGGCGAATACTAGCAAGGTAATGACCAATTCTTCTTACTGTCACTTTGTCAAGTTGTGGAGCATCAACTCTAATGACCACGCTGTAGGCGAGATGTAAAATCCCTGTGTATTTTTTTAAGTAATGAAACATAGCGAAAGGGAATTCCTTAAATTGAACTTTTTTTAACATTCGCCATTGCGAGTGTTGTCGAAAATCCCCACAGTAAAAAAAAGTAATAGCTGTTGTCAACAAACTTATAATACGTGACACGTATGACTATATACCGTTGCGGAACTGTCTGTATGTTAAATGTCTGCTGACAACAGGAAAAACTAGCCTTTTTTTTGTGACCACAGCTAAAAAGCTTTATTTTTACTGTGGGATTTTTCAGTAACACGGCAGCATACACTTTGCAATGGTGCCTGTCAAAAAAAAATGTTTTAGTTTGTAATACCAGCCCATTGCAGGAATCGTTCAAAGGAGTCCCTCGCACGCGACCAACGGCGTGATTTTTCTTATAACGACCAGTAACAGAACTGAAGTAGTCATGATTAAGGAAACAGTGGTTAGTTGTCTGCTCTCAATCGGAAGAAAACTAAGCGATGTTTGCTTGGTAGAAAATACCTGGAAGAAACGCTTTCCAAATGCCAAAGGGCGTTTGTCTCGCGCTGAAAGTTTCTTCTTGCCTGTGTTGGTGGGTGTATGTGTATATAGGACAGGGATGAATGGAGCATCAAAAGTACGAGGACACAACATTAGCAGGCAACTCGCGCGACGTATCTCGCCATGCCGGGTATTTCTCGATTCGTGCTTCGAGAGGGCTTTGAATATCGATCGCAAGGAAAAGAACGCTTCTTTAGAGTGCCAGGACGCTTTGTCCCTGCCACGAACCACCCAGAAGGTCGTAATAAATACGTAGCTGCCTCCATTCTTGTAAGAACACAGTCGCGTGCTTGTTCCTATGTACACCCTATTATCCACGATCTTTGGAAGAAACTACAAACCTTAGAAAACATGACGATCTTAGTATAAAAACAAATGTTACTTACGTGATTTTATATGTTATTAATTCAATAACACTTATGATATACTGAAATCGCTGGCAGTATATTTGAAAGTGTGCCGAAATCGAAGGCGACTACATACATAATTCACCAAACTGTACAATATTTGCAGGACGTTAATAACGTAGCTGAGAGAGATGGAATGACTAGAAATAATCAAAGAAGTCTGTACGAGGGTTGGGGGAGTGGGTGCGCATATCGAGGCTACTGTTACAGCTCGCTGAACTTGAGGTACTGTACTTCTAAAACTAGGCACCCGTTGCAACTTCTGTCTCTACTAATGTACTACATATGGCAAGTACACTAGCAGACCATTGCTAGCATGTGTTGCCAATTTGATGATTTGATCACTACATATTGTAATTCTGGAATACTAAAGCGTGACTAGTGGTCAAATGTATGATTTGGACAAGTCTAAAGTTATCGTTTTCTACACATACATAGTGGTAGAAATTTTCTGTCACTAATCGGTGAGTGTTTCTTTTGCTTAGTGTTAACATTACTGTTCAGTCTTTCGAAAAAACAAACTGGCACTCGAGCACTCATAATTGATTTCATCTGCAGTGCCAAAGAACATTGTGACATACAGTATGCAGTTTTATGTTGATTAGTAAAAACCCAATGTCGCAATTGATTAGCATAGTTAATTACTTTACTGCTGATGGATTACAAAATTGACAACATCAGACATTCACATTCATCTTTTTCCTGTTCCTGTAATAATCGTGCTGCTGTTCCCATCAGTCTTATGTAAAACTCAGTTTTATTCTCTCTCTCTTTCTCTCTTTCTCTCACTGTTCAGTGCCCTGTGGTGTGTGCCTGCACTACGGGACTCTTTCCCAGATGGGCGCATGAATATCTGTTCCGGCAGGTATGCGTGCTCTCATAGAAGTCTCAGTGGATCTCAAGATGGCGTCGCGGTAAGTTTAAGTAACGCGGCAAGCACCGATATGTCTCTCTATAAGAAAGTTAACCTTCAATACGTAACATTTTGGTCCTCCGGGCCGGATTATTAGTGCTTCGCTTCGTTTCGTATAAACTTTATGTTTATGTTTCACATAATATGCAAGAAGTGACTGACTACCATGCACGTGTTACATACAGGAACGCTCGGCGTCAAGAAACAGTTCATGTCTCGTAGAATCCACTCGCGTCTCGTACATCCTCGGAAGAATTGAAGATACCAATCCACCACGCGTAATTTAAATGTTCTTTCTGTGTGAATTGGCGTTACATTTTTTAAATACCGACTGCATTCACGGTGTGAGGCCTCAATGCTCTGTTACGAAAAGTTGTGTTGTTACGAAAAGTTGTGTACGTATTTCACACGTCTGCGTACGAATTGAGAGAAGAGAAGAATGAAAACACTTGTGGTTTCTACAAGTATTTT
>PNEQ01039014.1:12705-27370 GCA_003012365.1 Medauroidea extradentata | reverse complement strand
TTGCTTTGGTTGTTATCTTCCAATTGACAGTGTTGTAATCCGAGCGGAATTCGTAAAAGATACATCTATCTGCACGAGTCATAGTTAGCTTTCTAGTAGAGACAAGGTTACAAGTAAATATTTATTATAATCAGAGAATTGTCAGGAAGATGCCTGGGCAAGCACTGCTTGCCTTGCTTACCCTGACGAGACGCCACTGTTGTCAATTCTGATCAAACTGTTAAACGTTGATAAGTATAAAGCTTATAGTTTTCCAAATAATTAGTTAACATTAAGTAAAAAATTTTTAGTAAGTCTGACGTAGAACATGAAAGTCTAATCTTACATGTTTAGTCCCAGTGTACACATACTTCAAGAAAATGAACGATAATGTAAACCACCATAAATGTATTTAGTTCAACTCGTCTGCTATAAGGGAAATGTGAAAAAAAAATTAAATCATGGTTAGGGCTTACAGTTTCACTTTAAGTGAAAGAGGGTACCAGCTTTTATGAAAATAAACTTATTAAATCTACCGTACTTGAAAACACCAATGAACTTCAATACAAGAGCTTTTTTATATGCAGATAAGAGGAAGGCTTTTACTTCCAGGAAGCCAACTGCCCTATACTTAGAGCCCACGATTTTTTGTGAAAATAATTCTGCCACAGTTTGTTTCAATGTCTTATGTGCACACATGAAGCTCTACTTCTTGGTTACTGGCAGAATGTATTATTGCACAGACGTGGTTCACTTGACTGTGCTAAGAGGAACAAGGTTACTGCGACACCACACGACTGTGATTCGCGTGTAGAACACTCGACGCTGAGAGTTAAAAACAGCCAATCACTGACCATGAAGCAGGGCTGCATATGTGCACATAAGGCATTGAAACAAACTGTTGCAGGATTCTTTTCGCGAAAAATCGTGGGCTCTACCTGTACAGCAGTCAACACACGAGAAACACAGTACACACATGTTGTTTACAGTCTTACCATCAGCAACATGCGCAATTTCATATCTTAGACTCAAAATAAGACTCACTATTTAATATATCTGTGCTTGTACACAACTTAGCCATAAAACCAATTACTTTTCTAAATTATACGATTAGCTCGTAATTTTAATTAATTGACGTATACTTTCTACTTCGTTACTCAGTTTGTTTAAATATCCACGCATACATGAAATAAATTTAATAAACGTTGTCTTCGCTGATATTTATTTATAGTACATAGTTTAGTGGTTTTAATTTACTATAATCATCTGATAAATTTGTTAGGGTAATAGTACTAATAATTAGAATTAATCAGGGGAGCCACAGTGGTCAAACCATTTGCCTCCCACCATGTCGATCCGGGTTCGAGTCCCAGGTGGGTCGGTCCCCGGATTTTCGCATCTGGGAATCGCGCCAGACGACGCCGATGGTCGGCGTATTTTCTCGGCAATTTCCTGTTTCCCCCGCCCTTTAATTCCGGCACTACTCCATACTCACCTCATGTCACCTATGTTGAGTGTTGACCAAAATTTTTCACTCACTCACTCGAATGGATCAAGAAGAATTCAACAGTACTGTATGTGGCAAAACTCTACTTATGTTGGGATAATGTAAATATAGAAACATATTAATATCGCTATTTGTGTTATTTATCCCGTAAAAACTATAGCGGCAATATCTGGAGACATGTCAAAATTCATGATGAAATATTGCTCACGGAATGCCCGTAGTATATATATACACACACACACACACACACACATATATATATATATATATATATATATATATATATATATATATATATATATATATATATATAATACACAAAAAAAGAAGGTAGCTTAGCTAATAAATTCCCAAATACGTAGGAATTAAAATAAATAAGGGTAGCATACATACCTTCTTTAACAAGCTCGTACAGATAACTGATTGGCTGTGCTTGAAATGTGCGACTTGCTACGTGTATTAAGCATCGGGCCTTGCGCAACCAATTACTTAGCTCTGATGGTGCTACCAAGTCAATAAAACTAATATCATAAAGTGCTTGTATGCCGAAGTAGAATATCACTCAGTCTACGCCACTTGAAGCTAGAGAAAAAGTCATTAGTTTCCAAAGCGTGAACAAAGCAGAGACCGCAGGCAGCATAATCAATATTCCAGTTCGATATACGCAAACTGAGCTTGTCGACGAGAGTTGGAAATAAAATTCAACATCACGCGTGATACTTCAAATTCGCTTATTTTTCTGGTCTATAGAAACATAATTATTGCTATACTAGTGACGGTACCTGAACAAGAAAGCAGGCCGAAGTGTATTCTGGTTACACAACACTTATTACCAAACAATTCTGCCGAAATGTTATTAACTTATTCTGTAGCGCCCCGCGTGGTTTGTATAAGCACAACTTTATAGCTTTCTGCACATAGCAGGGCTGAGTAGCGGTGGTATTTTAAGTAACACAATATGATCAATAAGTCAATTTATTAGCATGTACAAGAGGATATAGCAGTAATTTATATCTCGACACACAATTCGTCGCCTTTCGATTTATATAAACATAATGAAAGTGGCCTGTCCTAAGAATTGTTATTGCGAATTCCAAAAATGAGTATCTTGTGTTGCCGTGTGATGCGTTGCAGAGATTTTCGTAAAGCAGTTTCTCATCTCGCCGTTGTATGCAGAACAGCGATTTCCTAAGTGGCATAACACGTTTCACCTTAGGATTTCATTCTGCAAAAGTTGTTACTTATCTCACCGTTGGATGTGTTACAGCGAATCTCTAAATAGCATACCTTGTAATGATATTCCTTAAATAGCTCTGATATCCTCCGAACTCATCCGGGACAAGGTTACTTCGACTCTTTCTTATTCAGCCAGAAGTGATTCACCAGACACTCCAGTCGATTATTGTGCGGTACGTAAATTTATCGTGTGGTACGTAACTGTCCTCCGAACTGCCTTGTGGCAATATACCCTGCCTCTGTTTTAAAGTCTGTAAATACGAACATATAGGTTACATGTTCAAAGTCAAAATCAACACAATTATGCTATAATTCGATAGTAGCGGTATTCCAGGACATTACGATGTGCAGTTACACAAATTAACAACTCCTGCATGTTTTACTTCCTTAATTTACTGTTTTCTGAGTTTTTTCCTTTGAATATAGAAGTTAAAATTAGACAAACAAGTTATAACAATGTGATTTATAATAAGTACTTGCAAATGCAGAGACGTAATAAACATTAAATAGTTCATTATTAACATTTTCGCCAGTAAAAAACTATTTCAGTTCACTGTATACTATGTGTAGGATAGCACGAGTGTTCAGCTCTCGTATAAATACACTGGGTCAAGATAACTTGGGGATGGGACATAAATAATTACAATGAATAGAGGTACTTCCTCAGTGATCCTGCTGTTGGACGATGTTGAATGACACTTCAACAGATGTCTTCGCCTGGCGCATAGACGGCAATAATTTTTGACCCGAAACGGCTTAAATTATTCATATTTCGTTTTTGTAGTAACGAAACAGTTCAAATTATGCGTCTATAATTTTTAAAACTTCAGCACGATTGTTAGAAACATTTTTGCAGGTCTCTCAAAATGGCTAATAACGACGTTTTTTTTAGACTGCTGTAATTCTGAAAATGTACGACCTTATAAATCTACGTGACACGTGTATTTTCGAAAATATTGAACGTCTTCTCAATATACTTCTGTATGGCTAAAATACACTTATCGCAGAAGACATTTTAAGTTTGTACTTTCAAACCATCACTCGCCCTGAAAATACTGTTTTGTGCTTTCCAGCATGCCTAAACCGACTTTTTGCACAGCTTTATCTCAAAATCTGCTAATCATATTGATAAGGACCTAATCTAGGATTCTACACTGTACGTACTTACGTAGGCGTATAGGTTGTTTATGATAAATTGAGTAGTTTTGAAACTAACCCACTACATACAAGTAAACATTTTTGCCGTATTCCTCGCAAAGCTGGTAGGTTGTTTATGATAAATTGAGTAATTTTGAAACTAACCCACTACATACAAGTAAACATTTTTGCCATATTCCTCGCAAAGCTGGTAGTGAATAACCGAATAATAGTATCATAAATTTTCTCATTTGAATTCATCCGTCCAGATTGTTCGTTAAATTTAATCAATTATTTTAATTCTACATTTTATATAAATGTTTTATAGTACGTACTTTACGTTTATACGGACTTCTTAACTTGTCTTACTACACATAAGCAGAAGGTGCTACAATATTTTTTATTTATTTTACCTTGTAAGTGCTGTATATATAAAGTTACAGCTATTTATCACATGTTTAACTTAGTAATATACGCTCTATTTACATTAGTACAGAAAATATAAATTCATCAGTAATATTTTATTGTTTATACATCTAGTGTTTACAAACAGGTATACAGTCTTAATAATTTAAATCTACATGTTTTATACACATGCATTTTTGACACTTAATATTTGAAAGAATATGTTTTCTCTTCGTGTGTGAAAGAATGTTATCAAGAAAAAATTAAATACACACATTTTACACTTATTATTGACGTCTGTATTAATACAAGACAAACAAATGTATCTAAGCAATAAAAGAAGTACTGTGAGACAATAGTAAATTCTTTTCTCAATTATCACCACGCAGTTGTAACCATGTTAAAATTTTAACATTTTATAGCATTTTAAAGGGCCTCTGTATATATATGCATACAAATGCTATGTAATTAAATTGTGAAATTAAAATCCACTTAACTTAAAACAATAACTTTATAGCATCATAGTTAAATACAATTATAATACAAGTATATAATTTATATAATAAACACTGAATTAAGACCTTAGCGATTCATACACAAATACTTAATTTATATATTTCTTGCATGTGTATTTCGGTTGTAACGGTAAAGTGAGTAGTTTTGATGACTGTCTTGTCAATAATAGCAATCACAAAAGTATAATTTTCTCCGACTTCAAATATTTAGTATTATGAAATCTGTGTGGTATTTTTATTACGTACACCACTATGTTTATATTATCAGGTTACAAAACGATAAAAATAGGCTAAAAAGAAGGTATCATAAGGGCTTTAAATGTTCTTACTTTACGTAAACACACGTATGAATGTAGCCTCCATCATACGTAACTATTTTACCGGATGTCCAGGAACAAATGCATATTTAGCACGCGTGCAAATAGTTGACTAAACTAGAGACGAATATATTAGAGACAAAATGTGGTCGGACGACAAATTACGTGCAACACTGCACGGAGAAAATCCCCGCTTACGCTTCACTTCTAGGTTTTTTTATATATGTTACGTCAAAAAAACATAGAATCGTGTTTAGACAGCTTTGAATTTTAACCTGCACTCGTAATATGCAGGTCAGAACTGTAATAGCAACATAAGTAAGATATCTATGGAGCGTAAACTACAGTAGATATAAACAAGTCATCGTAGAACATTTTGCCACTTACATTTTAGTCTCCAATTTAGCCAAGGATTCACATAGTGTGCTGATTACGCGTTCGTTTCTAAACATTCTGTATAATTAGGTGGTATCAAATTTTGTGTACGTTAATTCTCGATATTTAACGTAAATGAATAATTATTTATTATATATAAACTTATTAGTATTAAAAGAATTTTAGTGTAACACAAATATTTTCTCCGGTATCAAGATAGCATATTAATGACATGTTCAGGTTATGGTTTGATCCATTTTTTCAATGGTAAAGTTAAATGAATATATTCCTAAAATATTGATGGTTTTTATTATCTTACTAGGCATCTGTATGAAATTCTGAATCGTGCCTTCAGCGATAGCAGTACATACGTAGTGAACGCTACAAGATTTTCAATGTGACGTATGAGAAACCGTGTATGTTTTCCCCAAATATTTACCGGAATGGACGAGCTGTAGTTTACTTACGTAACTTAAAACAAAATTGTTACAACATTTTAAATGTGTATCTAGTTAATATTTCTTCACATAGGTCCCAACTGCAGTAGCACCAGGACGTAGGTAACCACTGCGCCAATCATGGATGACAAGAAGACATAGTCGAGTGTTATGTAACCAGTAGCAGTGAAGGTCACTTCTCTTCTGTGGACTTGACTTACCAACATCTTCAGTTGTTCCTTATCTTCTACACTCAGGTCTCTTGTCAACAGTAACTCATTGGCAATACGTACAGTGTCTAGAGACTCCGCTCTTGTATCGGCACAAAAGTGAATATCCAGCAACATAGTGGCAATATTTAGCACCGCCCACCAAACTATGAGTACTGAGTAGCCGTATTGTTTGTACAAGTTATGAGCTGTCTCTTCAGTTTCGAAAATAAATAAAATACCATAACAGACACATGTAGTAATGTGGAAAAATATAGAGAACATTTCTAACAACATTACCGCCCCATACATAACACTGACAGTTGACGTCAAATCCGTTAGTTTATGATGAACAAATGCCAGGTCAACTAATGTAATATCACTTCCCCATAATGAAGACTGAAGTTTTTCTGAAGAAACCTGTTCAGTGTTTTCAGGATTGGCTTCAATCTTGGTATAATTTATCGCTTCTTTGTTGTTAACGTTCAGTTCGTTGTACATTGTTCTCGTTATGCCTGTATCTATAAACATTTCTTCTAGTGCGGTATTATGAGTTTTGAAAAATATTTCTATTACTTTGATGATTGTTAAACGTTGTAAAATAAATGCTATCATTAAGACTATTGTTATTAGGCTTGCTATAATGGGTAAGTAATTGACATTGCTCTGTATCGAAACCCATATCCGAGTCAATGTAAATGCAATGAATGAAGCAAGAATAATAAAGAATTTAAAACACGTTATTCTTACGTATTTTATGTTATAAGTCACGCCCGTATTTCGAAGAACTCTGTCAACACAGTCAAAAGTTTCAATAATTGTTTTGATATGACTGTAGTTATATATCAGATTAGTAATGACAGGAAACACTGCAGTTAAACAGCCCAAAATGTTATTTAATGTGGTAATTATAACAGTCTTCAACATTGGCGAATTTGAAATATTTCTTAGTTCTTGTATAGAATCGTCTGTAATACTATACAGAACAGTTATTGAGAGTAAAACACTGTAAATTGCTGTAGGAACTGAATACATAACATTGTTGTTTCTGTTTCCATAATGAGTTATCAACTTAAACGGCGCCAGACCTGAGTATTTGGAAATAAAAAATACACATTTCATTATATTCTTGATACACGTATTTTCTTGATTCTCTTGGGTCTTATTTGATTCCATTTTTCTGCAAAAATGGCGAACAAAGAGAATAAACAAACATATATTAGTAATAATTTATGTAATGTAAATACATATATTTAAATTAATGCGTGTAATTTTGTGACAGTGAACATTTTCAGAAGCCGCGTTTGGCGCAAAGACTAAAGCACTCGGCACTCTCACAGGCTATCCGGATTCAATACCCGGTGGAGGCGGTCCCCGGATTGTAGTATGTGGGAATCGTGTCGGACGATGATGCTGGTCGGTAAGTTTTCTTCGAGATCTCCCATACCCCCCTTCCCTTTTCCGTTACATCGTTCCGGCGCTGCTCCATACTCACCCCATGTCACCCCTCACCAGCGCTAAATACCTAGATGTTAATTGTTTTCCATAAGCTCTTCACTTCTCCTCTTATTTCCAGTAACAATGAATGAATAATAAATACACTTAGAAACAGCTAATCCATAGCTAAATTTCTTTTACAATTAGGCAAGAATTTCAACATTTATAAAAAATAGACAAACGCAACTTTCATTTGAATATGGTGAGAGTTTTACAGCAAGTATATCGACAGTAAATAAATAATAATACATTTACAAACAATTAAAATGAATTTTACCAAGATGGTACTGCAAAATTTATCGAATAATAATCTACTAGTGAGATTTTAATAACACACACACTTTTCGGTTGAAAGTTATCATAGTTTCGCTAATATCTAAACCTACAAGTAAGTTAATTTTTAGGACTGCGTTGAAACGCTTAAAGATTGTACATATTGGTTAGTGATTGCAGAGTCTTCTTATTATTTGTTTATGTTTTCTCCCGTTCTCCCTTTCTGTTTATATATACCCCTTTCAGAACAGACTTCACACCGGTCTGGGTAATATACCATTTTAGAACCGAGGAAAACCAAAACCATCCTCTTTAGTTATATACGTAAAGAAACCTTATGTACCTGTATGTATAGTTTCCGACAGGCTCGAGAAGACGGCTGTTCAAAATGTGTGCCTGTGTTGTCCTTTCTCTTGTCCAGCAATATGGAACTTATTACTTAGTTACGAAGTTAATCGGAATGATTGGGCAGATAAGACGCTCTGAGAAATGCTAGGCCTCTTGAACAATCACTCAATAACGTGTGACACTTGTAGATATAAGAGAATAATGAACCAATAGCAATTAGCTGAGTACTTTCAAGAATTAGATCCATCAAATATCAAGTAATGCATGAGGTGTGATAATTAAGTCTTCGTGGTTTGAAAGAGGTTATAACGTAATTGCTTGGCAACGTTTTAATTTTTTAAAAATATGTTATCTTCAATGTTTTTGCATTGAATCCTATTTGTTTATTTGAGACATAATTTCTTATTTCTTTTATGTATATGGAATGGTTAACAAAACCATTATATATGTGTATAGGTTTATAAATATTTATATATTTTATTTTGTCGTTAGCTAATGTGAGTAAACATGAAAGAAAATAATGATTTCTATGTCTATATAAACTTCTGTGCTGTATATTGATTAAGTGTGAAAATTATTAAAGAATGGAATATCTAACTGACCTATGTTTCTGAAATTGATAGTTTAAATTCTCCGCAAAGTTTATTTAGTAGCCTATTAGGCAAGAAGATTTTACTTCGTAGTGTAATATATAAATACAAATCAATACTACAGAAAATTAAATTGTTTACCCTTAAAGGTTTTACTGTTGCTGAAATATTTAGTAATATGTTTAACAGTGCAAGGTTATAAATCAAGCTCTATTGAATACTTGTGTGTCAATAAAATAAATTTAAAAAAAATAGTAATTTTTTTATTTTACTTATGATTTAAGTAACGGTCAAAATTTTTCACCACCTTTAACGGACAGCACTGACAGATATAAGACATTTTTACAACTTTTGTGATTTCATCGATATTTATATTAAGTAATAAATGGGATAAGTTGCCAAGCACTTTGTTACTCCATATATAAATCGTACGGTTGTGACAAAATGTTCTCAATTTTGCAATACATTTTCTGCTCAGCAAATAATCTTGAAACCAGTATGTATAAATAGTACTTAATCCAATATTGCTCAACTTCGAAACAGTTTATGATTAAATTCAGCGATTGCTTTACTTGGATCAAAATAGATTTCATGATATTTTCTCCGGTAAAATACTTGCACCATAGTAAAATTTATAAATATAAATAAATTTGTTGTATTTCTACATATTAAGTAGGGCTATTTTTCAGATATTATATTTCCCGTATGAAAAGTCGATGATTGTCAAAGATTCTCTCAAAACGTTTTGAGAATCTAAATAGCTGGTATTTAGGCTTATAATTTGGTATTTACTGTTTGTTTAGTTTCTTAAATACTAGGACAACAGCATTTTTCGATACAGAGGAATTTTTCATGTATACAAGCTACAACAGAAGATATGTAGAACAATAACAACAATATAAATAACCATAATTAAAAACTTTTTAATTCTGTGAAAACTGGGCGTGGTGTTTATTTTTTACGCTGTAATGTTTATTGTAATACATGTTTGAATATACTGCAACGGTCTGCACAGACGTTGGCGCTATTCAGTTGGACTTAGTGACGTCATGGCTAAGTATTGATATCTACAAGATACTGTTTTGACTTTGGCAGTTGGTGATTTGAGGGTGTGCTCCCCGAGAAGAGGGTAGTATATTTGACTTGAGTGGTACTTCGTGTGGCCAGCGCTCCTGGCGGTAATGTTCGGCTTTATAAAGTTGTGACCGGCCTCGTCAGCTCCCAGTTCTGTTTAAGTTTGTCTCAGGGTAACTTGAATAGTGTTCTCTGTCCTCGTGTGCAGAGTGCTCAAGGTATGTCAAATGTGGTTGTCTCATGTTAATAGTAATATTTAGATATGCCAATTTGCCAGTAATATTAAATATATTTGCTGAATGATACGTTAGTCGGAATAAAGATTTGAATTGTTCTTCCGACTATTTACAGTGGTGTTAAAAGTTAAGTTTAACAGGATGTGCACTTTTATGTTCACCACTGGATTTGGAATATTTTATTGATTAGTGTACGTGCATTGTTGAAGTGGGTCGGTGCGTTATAAAAACGAACCGACGCAGTCCCATTATGCACGTTTTATATAAACAGCTGTGCACACTAAATTAGAGGAATATTTCAGGCACATTTTTGTGAGATACCTTGAGCACCCTGCAGATTTACGTTCAATATGTATTTGTACTTTCCATTTTGACAAATTAATTATTAAATGTTCTTTCCCGTTACGCTTGGTTTACGTAAGCTGCTTAAGGACTCTTTGGATACACATAGCAGCTATTTAAAACTTATTTTTGTAAATGTTTTGCAAATATTTTGTGGCACATATTTAATGTATCATTTATCATATTTTACACTTACTGGTAGGGTTGATATTTGTCCCTATTCAGCTGAAGACTCTTGTTACGGGGTATGGGGTTAAATTATAGGAATATTTACCATTCTACGTACCAATACAATCTGGCTGAATGTATTAAAAAACCAGGGTTTCAAGTGTGCTAACTAAACAATGAATAGCCTATCAGATTCAATATCTACTGTTTATATAGATATATTTGAAAAATAACTTTAAAATATGGGATTAAATCATCTTTCGTTCAAGACGCCAGTATAATCATTTTATAAAAATTTAATATTTTCGTTTGGGATTTAGGTAGTTTTCTGTAAAAAGTTAAGATGTGCGTGATTTTTCTATTAAAATGACATGTTTTTCTATTTTTCATTCCTTTCATATTTCTTAGTAGAAAGTATATAAAAAGTTAACAGCGTTGAACCAATTGTTAAGTTATTGAGTTGAAATGAGAAGTCGTCCGAACTTGTGTATGTTTGCATTACTAGTGGTTTGATTTAATGTTTACTGAAATAATTTTCTTTCAGGTGTCCTAATTAGTTGATTAAATATAATTTCCCTAAATAATATAAAGTTGGAAGTTGATAGTGGCGTCATAGCTATTTTTAATAACTGCAGTGCTTGTGTAATGTGACGAATATATTTTGTCATAGTATAGAGAAATTGGTTTTGTTCTGCTGGTTAACTGCTTGTGTAACAGGAGAACAGTTTGTGTAAATCTTAATTGTACTAACACACTCTAGCATCGTAGATGTAGCTCCAATAGCGTGCATCTGTTATTTAAAACGTGAATTTCGAACGGTGATTGTATCTTGGTCTTATTATGTTCCCTACTTAAACTCTTAAACACATAACGTGAATGTTAAGCAGGTGTCCTACTATCACACGTCACTGAACGTCTTAAACGCATGGTAGGCAGCAATTTTCATGAATTTCCTTTTTTATATAGATACATAAAGTGTGAGTAAATTAAAGTAAGGTGAACTTTTAATCACGCGTGTGGTTTTGGCAAACTGTCTTATCAAAATCAAGATATACATGTGACGGTTTTAAAAACGACACTAAAACCGACTGAATTACGACGCCCAAATAATTTACAACGAATAATGATGTTGTAGGCTACAAGTTTTACTATATAAAAATAAAAATTTAAATAGGTATTTATTTCTTAAAATTATTATTATTTTTTTTAGTTTTCAATCTTAGCATTTTATAAAATGTACACATATATATTTTTTATGTAGTTGACCTTGCAGCCTTCAACATAGTTATTCAGTGTGAATTATTTCAGTTCAGTAAGTTAGTTGTTTTTGCTGTAGTTATTAAAAATAAATGTCACATTCATGTTTTGAGTTTGACATTCGATTAAGCAAAAACTAGTACAGATAAAAAAGTTTAATTAGAGCTACATTTAGTTACAATTTATGTATAAAAAAGAAAAATATATTTGGTACAAAAATAAAAACATGAAATAAAATGACTGCCCACCTTGGCCTTAAACATAATTGTTAAGGTTTTTCGACATTCTAGTTTTGTCATTCGAAGTATATCGTATTCGTGACGAGCTAGTCATAACCATCATTACTTGACGAGAGAAGTTGTTTCAAATTTATATCTTAAGTATGATTTTTGTTTTACTGTTAAGTATATATTTTTCTGAAAAATGTTTTTCATTGTGTTGTAATGCCACGAAGACTAAATGTTTTTTACTTGCCATAAGTAAACCCAAACGTTTCGAATCGATATTTCTTATAGCCAAATATTTCCAGTTTACGTAATTTAAATAATTACGCTGTTTTCGTAAGGAAACAATTTACTGTTTCAGGTATTTTGATTGTAATAACACTAAAGGGAAATTTCGGAAAATAAAATGGAAGTAGACAACTATTCTTTACCAGCATGTGACACGATGATTTGACAAGGAAATATATTCACACATTAATCAGGTTATTTATAACTTCGGTGCGTTGGTCGCAAGTTTCATTTAGCGTAACATAAAGTAGTTGCTGTTAGAGTTGACTAATTTAGAAACATCAACATTTTAGACAACGACATTATATACTTAGCTGTCAAAATTGATGAAACATTGCTCACTGAAAGTCCATAAATTGCTTAGAAATGTTATATTTTTTTCGAGTGCAGTATATTTCGTTGTGGAGGTCAATGTTATCACACCGCATCTAAATAAAATAACGTTCTTCCAATTATAACTGCGTAAATATTTAAGATTTTAGTTAAGTGTAGCATACATACCACACTTAACACGGTATTGAAGACAACTGTTTGTAATGTAGGACTCGCTAGGTGTCTTGAGGCTCAAGCATTGCGCAACCAATTACTTAGCGATGATGGTTCTACCAAGTCAATAAAATTGTAATTTTATGAAACCACTCAAATAATTCTACATGAAGCTGTAAAAAAATAGTGAATTACTAAGCGTAAATAACCTGGAAAACGCAGGTCTAAGATCTCAATATTCCAATTCGAAGTATACAAACAGAGCATGGCTAGAATATCATAAAATCCACCTCTTGCTGCTGCAATTTCTTTATCGGACCTCTGCTAAATTTAAAATACGTTCCCAAAAACACCCGTGATAATATAGGGGCCTACAACGATTACAAATCTATATATATATATATAAATGAAAGCTGACTGATTGACTGACTGACTGACTGACATATCAAACTGCAGCCCAAACCACTGGACCTAGAATCATGAAATTTTTAGTGGGGGTTCCCCTCAGGTCGTAGGCGAGCACTAAGACGGGATTTTTCGAAATTCGACCTCTAAGTGGGTGAAAAGAGGTGATATGTGTTTCCGAAGAAACGTCGATAGAGCTCGAACCCGACGGTCAATCGTCGTGATTTTTACTTTAATAGTACACTCGTAAAAATGTATATTAGCCATTATAAGGATTTTTCGAAATTCAACATTTAAGGAGGTGAAAAGCCCTTAAATGTGTTTCCAATCAACTATCGATATATATCAAATCCTTCGGGATAGAGAGTTGATATTCACTTCAAAATATTGCTTACGTAAATACCCAAAAAGTATTTTTAGGTTTTCTTGAAATTCGACCCTCAGGCAGTAAAAAGGGGCAAAATGTGTTTTTAATGAATCGTCTTTATCTTTGAAACACAATGGGCTATCGTCGTGATTTTAACTTTAATTGGTTACTTTTACAAATGTCTATGACAGGACTCAAAAGCGTTTCGAAATTCTTTATTTAAAGGGGTGAAAATACGTGAAATGTGTTTTCGATTATCCTTCCATATCTATCGAATCAATCGAGATATCGAAGTACTCTTTGCTTTAAATTGGTGCTTTTGTAAATATTCCAAGTACCATTTAAAATATATTTTCCGAACTTGACCCTAAACTGGTTAAAAATGTGGTAATATGAGTTTTAGACTCACATTCGATATATATCGATCCCATAGTTTTTTTATATAGAGACGTAATTTTTGTTTAGGATTGATGCTTACTCAAATACCTAAAAAGTAATTTCAGGAATTTCCAAAATTCGCCACCTAAGGACGTGAAAAGGGGTGAAAAATGGTGAAAAGCGTTTTTAATTAATCGTCGATATATATTGAACCCAGCGGGCTTATGTTACGTTTTTTTACGTCCACGAGATACCAATAAAGTATTCTAAAACGTGATTCAAGGGTTTTTCGAAATTTACTCTCTTAAGTGGTGAAAAGACCTTGAACGTATTTTAGATAAATCCTCGATATCTATCGAACCCGTCGAGATATACAATTAATTTTTGCTTTAGGATAATGATTACAGAAATAATCTCAAAACGGTTTTCAGATTTTTCGAAATTCGATTTCTCAATACTGTGCAGGGGTGATATGTGTTTTTTTAGTGAATGATCGATTTTGATTCGACTGAACGGGCTAGCGATGTGATTTACACTTCAGTTGGATACTTATACAAATGTCTAAGATGTAAATTTAAAATATTTCAAAATTCGACACCCAAAAGGGTGAAAAAG
>PNEQ01039014.1:0-12605 GCA_003012365.1 Medauroidea extradentata | reverse complement strand
AGTTTTCCATCAACCCACGAAATCTATCTAAAAAGTAGCGATATTGAGGTGTTGTTCGCGTCAGAGTGATGCTTACGTAAATATTTAAAAACATATGTATGTATTTTTTTCTTTGTAAGAAACATTATTATTAAGAATAAAACTAAATTGGTCAATATTCAAGGCAGACGATCCGAAAAGCAGGAACGAGCAGCGAGAAACAACCTATACAGGAGTTTCGCTCTACAGTAACCTATCGAGACGTGGTGTTGTACAACCTCTATGAGCCCAGGACACAGATATTTTTTTTTTAATAAAATTATATTTTCATGAATTATTTTGACGTTACGTGACGCAGTTATTTTGTTACTCGGGTCTAAATTCCGGGAGGTTCTGGGCTCGAATTCCGTTAAAAGCTACGTGCGAAGGTTCAGTTTTGACACACAATAACTACAAGGCAGATCGAATTAGTGCAATTTACATGTAGTCGTTTAAATTGCAGTTCGCTTTACACTTAGGTTCCTCTACAACATCAGCTGACATATCGTCGGTATACTGCCATAAGTGATTAAGTCATTAATGTTATTTTGTTTAAAAACACTATTAAATTGTAGATATTAACAAAAAAATGTGGTTCGTTTCTATACTGTGACGCAACAGTACGAAATGACGAAAATACTTAAAACTTGGGCAATTGTTCGTGAACAATATATACATATTCCTAGCATTTTTATAATTTTATCTCATTTCTACTGGGCAGCTTTTGGCAGTAAAACGACGATATATCATCTCACTAATATTAAGTTTGCTGTACCAAATACGTTTCCGTGAAACCTTTACCCACTGTAACTTTGTAATAGCAATAAAGTTCCAGTGAATATGTTGAAAATATGTAATTGAGGGCACCGTCACCAATGGATGTATACAAGGTAAATAATATGTTTTTCATTCGATTCACCTCTTACCTTAGGTGTCTGTAACTACCCCACAGCGTCAAATTGACAGGGTTATAAATAAGGTCCAGGCGAAGTCGCTGTTAATGGTAGGGACAAACTTAAGACTGCTTTTCGCGTGGACAGCTATAGCTACTTATCCTGCTGCAGAATTAGTTCAACTAGCCGCTTGGACATTCTAACACGTGATGACTGAAGTACCAATCTTGAGTACAAATAGGTTCTTCAATTACAGTAAATATTATCAGTTACGAATAATACTCGCGAGCAAAGCCGCGGGGGACTGCTAGTATTTGTATATTTAAGGAATGATCATCTTCAGAAAAATTTTAGCATTTCTGTGTTGAAATATTCCTATGGTTTTCCACTCATTGCTAACTATCCTTAATTTTTTTCTTCCATTAATGTACCAGTCTGATGGTGCCATTTTGTACTTTTTTTATCTTTTGAAATTGTGGCCTAGTGGGCACAAAACAATGCAGAGTGTTGCAGAATTGTATGTCAATATTTTTGAGGAACAATCCTCGCGTTTAGGGAACAACATTTAGTGAAGATAAGACCGACAACGCAAAGTTGCTATACTTCAGGGCTCTAGGTTTACAGTGTAACGCATAGGCTGGATCGTATTACTGCAGAATGTTTCAACGGACTAACTTACCATCCAACTAAATAAGACTCGTCTGTTAGTTGGAGTCGCTTTCCACAGTACACAATTCACATATTACAAGTTACAACATTATGTACTGTGAAGGGTAGAGCAGAAGTGATGCATTACTGTATTCATGTAATTTTTTTCCTTCCTTCAAATTTGATAATTGTTCGTCCAAAATATGGGCAAATAGTTTTGTAACATCCTGAATGTTAAAATTCACAAGGCTAACATACATGAAGAATATTCAATAAAAAACATAATTGTGCAATAAGCTAATGGTAGTAGGCTATATTCAAGATCATTTTGATGATCACCTTTTAAGGCGCCCTCCTACTGGCCGCGTGTTTGTGTGACTGAGGCACGGTGCCAAGGGCGATGTTGAACGGCTCATCTGGTGCGGTATCGCCTCTACCGCAAGACACTGAAACGACGTGCAGTGGTATCGTATCTCACTCGACTCACTGACACTTTCAGTGGTGACCCCGTCTTTTTATGGGTGAAAAATTTTAACAAAGTTCATTGTTTGTATCTAGAGCAGTTTCACACGAATCCCGTGAGTAGTTTTTCAGATATAACAGGTTGAGAAAGCTGTTTTTAGCCGTTTTGAGGAGCTCCGAAATGATTTTTCTAATCTACATGATGCTCTGAAACGACTCTGTAGTCATCATTTGAAGTGTATTTGCTTTTCGTACGTAGGCACATTGGGCATATGTGGAATAGTTTCTTAAAAAAAACGTACTTACGAACACACTGCGACGCATTTTAAACACGTGGTTGGCGAGGCCCTTAAAATAAACACATCCAGCATGTTTTTATTTCCTTCAGTTACTGTTTTGTCCAAGGTTATTCTTTTAAATCGAAGTTAAAATTATATACAAGCACGATATAGCTACGTATATCATAATACGTGCTTACAAGTGAAGAGACTTAAAAAAAAAGTAGTTCAGTTAATTCGTACACGCATTAACTTCTTCCCAATAAGGTATTATTTCAATACAATGAACGGTAGTATAGGATAACATCAGCGCTCAGCTCTCGTTTAAATAAACTGGTCAATACAAACAATTCGAAGATAGGTAAAAAATAATTACGAGATCGGACAAATTATAATAAGAGGTAGAGGTACCCGCTCAAAGTTTTTGCACGCAGAAGAATTAGAGCTTGCCTTCTTCGAAAAATTCGTGTTTAAAATCTGACCCATAGTGTGGAAATCCACAGTTCGTGATCTCCAATGGTGTGTTCTGCCCCTCGTTGTGTCTGCCCGGCTCACATCCCTTTAATTAATTCTGCGAACAGTTTATTTGACTACTGTAAATCAAGTTACAGCATTGTATTTCTTACTTATTTCGTCCAACCACAAATGACAGTAATACAACAGCTCATACACACACATATTCCCAACACTACGTTGTGACACAACAGCAGCGATGATTGCATTATGTTCATACCAGTATAGAATGTTCACTGTCGTCGTATTAGACGCTGTTGTTGCAGTGCTGCAGAGAACTCGTTGTGTCTGGTAGCACATGTTTGGTTCTGTAACATTCCTGAGTTATTGTAATCATGACAGGAGGAAGTTTTCGTGAAGAGAATGTTGCATTACTTTGTTTCAGTGCTTTACGTGCACATCTGCAGCTCTGATTGGTGGTCCGTGGTTTTTATGTTTAATTCCCAGTGTCTTGTGTTACTACCCGCTATTATCACAGGTATGTAGTGTCGCAGTTAACCATGTTCTTATTGGCACACTCAAATTAAAGGCGACTCCGCACAAAAAGAAGTTACGAAAAGACAACGACCATAAAGTAGAGCTACGAGTGATCAAGTAAAGGTATCACATGTGTTCAATGATTGTTTAAATAACCTCCGTTTTGAAAATAAGGACATTATATGAATAAACTACATAAAAGTTAATTCACCTTACTAAAAGAGCTACTATATTTGCACCAAGTTCGACGAAACTCTGTACATTAGTTCAAACGTTTTAAGGGACACACACTCACAGACAGACAGTGAGAGTGATGAAAGGGACGAGTGATATCATAACTATATTCTGTCGTTCAGAAATAAGGCTAAACACAACTATTTATAAGTATTTATTAAACTTAAATTTTCTCTTCGGGGGAAAGGTGATGTTATCTCTGCTTCTATTCGTCAGTATTGGATTTTTTTTTATTTTGAGTAGTTTAATTTAACGAGTCAACATCAACTCTCTTGTTTCTGTGAAACGTTGCGCTGTCACGACATCGGGGCCACGGTGGTGAAGCTGTTAGACCAAGACCATTTCCCTTACATCATGTTCGATTCCCGCCGAGGTCTATCCAGAATTTCCCGCATTTAGGAAACTTAATGGGCGCTGCAATTGGCATGGGGATTTTCTCCGAGTTGTCTATATTCCCAAGGTCTTACAGTCCGTTGCTGCCCAGAACCTGACTAGTTATAATCTCTCACTACATCACTCGCGGTGCTGTTAAGAGCTGATACAAAGAAAATCACTATTTTGTGTAATTTTGATAACATGGCCTAGTTTACTTGATTTGCGTATAAGAGATAATTGCTGATAACGCCACAACGTACAACTGCCATCGTGTTCGACCGCAGTGTTTTTTTCTTTCCCGTTCAATGCTTTCATTTGCAAATGTGTGGAAAGTTGTGGCCTAGAGGGAAACAGAAATTTCATTAAGTGGTTAATAATGATTATGGCTGATAATTATCACACTTAAGTAATTAGATTCGCAGGACAAGACACTCGATAATAAGGCTACTTAGTTTTAGTACAACGCTCTTTGCATACTTGTAAAGACGGCAACTGTTCATCACGCAACTCCTAGAGAATATTTTGAGATTATTGTTTGGTATAGTATGTGTGTCTGTATGTATATTATTTGCCCCTCAAAAAGACTTCAAATTTCTTTTTTCCTTCGCAGTTATAAACATTTACCTTGTAAGTTTTGCACCAAAATTACTCACCTTAGCAGAAGCAGAACGAACTAAGAATTCTATCGCTAATTCTTAAGAATGCTATTATTTGGTGTTAACAGTTAGCCATGGGAAACAATCACATACAAAACCAGTTAATAATATTCCTATTTCCTTTTCAGCTATGGCAACATTTTGTATAACAGAAAGCATTGCAACTAGTGGCCAAAATTAAAATTTTATTTATTACGCTCACTTCTAAACGAATACTCGTATACAAAGCGAAACAGTTTCTAAAGAGTTCCAGCAACCGAAAACCAACTATTTACGTGTGGCAAAAAAAAATGTTTATGTAATTGTATCAGTTAATATGTTGTCTTGTTTCAGCTATCGCTATCAATATCCAGAAATAGAATCAAGAAACATGGAAGAGAAGCAAGCTTCAGAAAACATGCACAGAAGGTTGAGACTCGTATATTATATATCTAAATTGGCTGGCCTTGTACCATTCAGTTTTGTATACCACGCGGGTAAATACAGCAAAATCCATTACTCTACTCTTTCAACTATTTACAGCTGCTTCCTTGCGACTGTAATTTTATTTGGTTTCGTAGATAATATGATAAAGAATTCAAAATATTTTTTTTCTTTGCAAAGTTTCGAAATGACAATTTTAGTAATTTTTAACCTTGCTATGAATTTTCTGACAGCTGTTGTAATCTTAATAGTTCCGATTATAATACCCAGTATCTGGCATGTAAAAAAAGTAATAGGAATGATGGAAACCGTTGCTCGTCATCTTGAAGGGGTTAACATATTCCACCTGAAGTCTTTAAAATTGTTTCACGTAAACATGATCATTATGCTTATTTTCTTTACTGCATTTACTATAAATGGAATTTTTGTCTTCGTGCACAATTTCAGCAATTCGTTTATAGTATCAATAATAATAATATTTGTCGTGAACGCTAGTTTCTTTATGCAAAGAACGGTTATACTCAAATTAACTGAACTTAAATTCAAATTTTTGAATAAAATACTTGAAAGAAATTTTGATAAGGACATAATAATTAAATCACTAAGCAGTGAAGTAAATTTCTCAAATTACAATGTGAGTAACGTAAGTAATATAAAATTAAAGAATAACAATGTGAAACAAGAATGTTCAAATGAACTGAAATCTTCGCTACGCATTGCTGAAGTGCCTGTACACACACTGACATTAATTCACCACAAACTCACAGATATTACAACATCAATTAATTTCTTACATGGTTTAGTAGTTCTCGCCGACATATTTAACTCATTTGTCCAAATCACAACGTGTGTATATTTCACAATTTTCATGGTGTCTCAAAAACATCGCATAAATGACAACCAATTGGAAAAATACGGAAGAATTATCATGAATGTTTCATGGGCATTGTTCAACATAGCTAAACCATTACTAAATATTCAACAATGTAGCAATGTGAGAGCGGAGTCTCTAGACACTGTGCGTATTGCCAATGAGTTACTGTTGACAAGAGACCTGAGTGTAGAAGATAAGGAACAACTGAAGATGTTGGTAAGTCAAGTCCGCAGTAGAGAGGTGACCTTCACTGCTACTGGTTACATAACACTCAACTATGTCTTCTTGTCATCCATGTTGGGAGCTGTGGCTACTTATATACTGGTTCTGCTGCAGTTTGACATTACTTAAGGATATAGCAGAACAATATAATGATTTATCCATTATAGTGTACTGTCTTCTTATTACAAACATACTTAACTTTGTGACAACAATTAATTAGCTTCCTTCTCGCCTCTCAGATATATTATCTTGTGGAGTCAAAGTGAGGGTAAAATTCTAAGTAACACTGGTAATGAATAAACTACTGTAAAAACTATGAAATGTTTAAAGTTGCATACTTTGTGCCCTTTTAAAAGCAGAATATTGCCTCCCGTTTTTTGCAAAGACGCATGCGTGTGTTTCTGTGACACTTGCAGCCAGGGAAGACAGCGTGGGACATTTCGCTGGGAAGAGACTGCTGTTTTAGTGTTGAAATAGAATCCTCATTTTATTGAAATGAGGTTTGTTGGCAGGTTTATTCCTTCAGTGTACTGTGAGAAAAAACAGCGTTGACAACAAGCAGGGTTTTTGTTAATATCAGCCATCATAACCAACACAAAGCATCTAAAAAGCACGGAGGTATGTATGATCAATGAGGAGATTTCCAATATTGGGTTACTTAAATTGATATTCCTTATGTTATATTCTTATGTGGATCCCTTAACAAATTAACAAGAAATAATAAATGTTGACAATATTCCAAAATCAATCAAAAGTTGTTTGTAAACATACTTTAGAAAGATTATAATATTCCAATTTAAGTAAACTATTTTAAATACCATACATATTTACTCGTCGCAAATAAACATGTGTCAACATATATATTAAGTGACTCAAATATTTTTATACAAACTTTTTGCGAGATGTCTGAGAGATTCGTTTATAATGTTTGCCTTAATGCACAAATTTTAGACGTTTCATTTTCTGAAAACAACTTGCACGTTCGTGTTTCGTAGTTTTTTTTAGCAAAATACATATTTACATCTAAGAAGCATGGTATGACTATTGTTCTACAAGACACATCAATGTCACTTTCTGCTTTGTCATGTGCCAATATGTAAGGTTTGTTAGGATATAAGACAACGTCTTAGTTTTAACCCTTTTACAAAGCGTGTGGTAGCTAATTTCTTTCGTACATGTAACTAAGCGAATACTAAACTTTGAGAACACTCTTGGAACAAAATGATCAACCAATTACACGGACCAGGTTCTGTAGAATAGTGCAGTGTTGAAGTACAACGTGTTTCTATGAACACCTCACAGAATGTGACATCTTTAGTCTCTGTAAGATATATTACAGAAAAATATTATATGTAGCTTACAACCCTTTGTAATGAAAGTAATAAAACCTAAGAGGTATTTCAACGTCTAATTACGTTGAAAATCAAAATTAACCTGATTGTCTGTAGTGTAGGGCCTAAATACTTAAAATTTAGCAAACAATTTTTGTTTTATTAATAATTAGTATATAATATTGCATACTCTATGTTGTCAATTCACAGTAAAACATGTTTTGACTGCATTTTCTTCGAAAGTAATGTGTCATTTTTCGTGTAATTTATTTACTGATAGTTTTGTTTAATATAGCCTGCTCAAAGCTGCATAAATTTGCTTATTGGTTTTTGTAAGCTACGAAATACACTTGTATTAAATTTGGCTGCCTTATGACGTTTCAATGTAAGGAAATGTTACGATCTGCTGTGTTTTAAAATTGCAGCTTAAAATTTGTAAACAGGTCACCCAGTGGTTTCTAGAATGTACAGGTTTTTCGTGACGTTGCATCACCTACTCAATTGAACTGTATTTTAAAATTATAGACACAATAAAATCACTGAATTTGCTCTAAGAAGCTTTATTTGCTACTACTTCTTCTATATACAGAACATGTCTGTCCCTTTCATGGTTTGATCTCGATTATCTGATAGTTAGTCCTTCTGCTTGTTCGACTACACCTTCCTTGCAGGCGACATACTACATGTAAACTGAAGCCCCAACAACAAGTATGAAGACTTCTTTATTTTAACACAACCAGAGTCACAAAAACAATGCTTTAGAAACGACGGATCAATTATCACAAAACTTACTTTGTGCGGTGAAATATGTTACTAATTCGCCTCAACTTAGGAGAGAAATTCAGAAATTACTAACTTTTTCTATACTAACTTCTTTTTTTTTTGTACGAATAGCTTAAAGCATGTATACTATAGTCATGGTTTATTTATGTAATCTCATTTTAATTGAAATATTATAATACTATTAATTTTCATGGTTTTTTTTCAATTTAATTGTCTTAAATTTTATTGTAATGTTCTGTAAATATTACATTTTAATATATATGTAATATTTTTCGTTTGCCGAGTTAGCTAGATTATTTTGTGAACGCTCTTAGGTACCTAGTTTTACTTCTACGTGGAGAAGTTATAGAAATCACATTCATTTATTTTAGTAATTTTTTGTTAGGATTACTTGTTATTTTTATTTAGTGTTATTTCTTTTAATTTATCGCGCGATTTCGTGTTCTATATTTCTGTTTTGTTTTTCGTGAACCCGGTTATAATCTCTCACCCAAAGCATCTTATCAGCTTACAGCGAGTAGTCCTTGGTGAGTTCAAGATTATGAGTTGCGGTTGGGTTGTGAATGGCGCGGGTCGCCTTTCTTCTGTTTGCCGGTATACTATCTGTATCCGGCATCATCCTAAAGTTTTGTGTAGTTTTTGTGATACTCAATCAATATTCAGACTAGGAAAAACGCGGGCATTATAGAATGAGGCCCGGCGTACTGCATTATTAATTTATTTTGTACTGAACAAGAATTTGCTTTGAAGCTATAGCCGACGCCATCACCATTGTAGGTAACGGACCATGAGACGTGACATTGAATGTACACCGATAAGTTTGTGTTTTTAATTTTTGTTTTGTCGAGTATATAGGCTAATTATTTTGCAAGCACTGTTCACTTTAATTATGCGGTTTTATGGAACTTGTTAATATCAGACTTTGAAATATATTCGATTGCGATACAGACTCATTGTAATGAGCATGATGTTTTCCCAGAGAAAATACTATTTTTAATTATCTAAATATTAATCCGTGATATGTTTTCTTTCGATGAATATTAAATTTTATTTATTCAATTTTAATTTTAATGAAATTGGTAGGGTTTTATTTGCAAGGAAATTGACGTCAGAGTAACGCGATTATTTCATTTCATTGCAAGGATTTTTTAGTTTATTTATTTATTTAGCAGATATCTTCACCATTTAATTATTTTTATACCAGTTAGCATACTTGAATTTAAATATTTTTCAAAGTTTTCCTGAAAGCAAATAAAAAGTATTGTGTTATTGAATGCAGTATTTATTAAAGTTTCTTATTTAATCTACACTGTTAGTGTATTATTATTGTACTATGGAAAGGCTATGATTGCTAGTACACGTGTACATGTTTACAACATATTCCACATTTCTGTATGGTAAAATACTTGGCTACAACACGTTAGTCTTCTACAGAATACGTTTTATAACTGTTCATCTCCAAGGCAAACAGTTTACACCAAAACAACCACCCTTATAATACACATTAATTATCAAATTAATATTAACAGTATCCATCACGGCCGTAGAAGAACAGGTCTGGACACTCGCCTGGAAACTTGACCTCCTTGTTGTTTAGCTGCAGTTCGCCAAGTTCACGATGATGCTATACGTCTTTGGCTCTGCAATCAGGGCGGTCGGACTCAAGTTGCGCCCACTTCCTTCCCACAAAGAGCAGCGATTTACCAAAACGTATTTTTATCAATTTATGAAATACTTACTTCATTCACAATTTTAAATCATTTTGAAGGAAATGTCTTCATTTCTCGTCTCCTGCCATTTACCGGGCTCCATTGCAGTTCACTGGGAAGAAACGCAAAACCATTTTCATATAAAGCCTATAGTTCAAGAATATTTTAGTATGTCTGAAGTAGAACATGAACGTCTATCATTATATGTTAAAACCCAGTTCACGCATATTTGAAGAACATGAACAATAATGTAAATCACCTTAAATCAATTTAGTTATAATCATATGTTCTAAGTGAAACGAAAAAGGATCAAATCATGGTTAAGGTTTGTAAGTATACCATTAAGTGAAAGATGGTACCATCATTTATATAAATGAACTAAGGTCAATCTACCGCACTTGAAAACGCCAATGACTATAGAAAGACGTTTCAATATGCAGGTAAGAGGAATTCTTTTACTTCCAGGAAGCCAACTGCGCTATAAGGAATCCAACACACGAGAAACACACTACACACGCGTTGGTTACATTCTTACCATCCACCACATGCGTAGTTTCAGCACTCAAACGGTGTTTTTAAATAATATACATTATCTAATATATCTGCGCTAGAGGTACGTCGATTTCGCAAATACATTCCAGGTTAGGTTGAACGCCAATTATGTATACTTCATTGTCATGTCTGTGACTTCCTGGCGGCTGTTACGAAACGCGTTTGACTACTGCAAGCCAGTAGTAAATAAGGAAATAATGCGAAATGCAATCGCTTGCTACCTGCTTGTACGGTTATAAGCCAATAGATAGGGCCCGGTAGTTTTCGCGAAAAGATTTTTGCCCCACTTTGTTTCAGTGTCTTACGTGCACACCTGCAGTTCAACTTCATGACTATTGACAGAGTGATTTTGTGCAGAGTTGTTATTCATTTGACTGTGCCAATTAGTACACGGATAACTGCCACACATCACGTCTGTGATTTGCGGGTTTAACCTCCACACGCTGGGTGTTAGGGCTTCCAATCACTGACCACATAGCAGAGATGCAGGTGCGCACGTAAGGCACTGAAACAAAGTGCTGCAAAATTCTTTTCGCGAAAATTACCGGGCTCTACCAATAGATAATTGATTGTGGCCAGTGGATGTATAGGACTGACAAGTCTAGGCTGCTGCCAGATGAATCCGCGAAATTGACGTACCTCTAATTTGTGCTTGTACACAACTTGGCTATAAAACCAATTATTTTTCTGAATTATACGAAATCCTCATAAATTTAATTATTTGGCGTGAATTTAGTAGTACGTTACTCAGTTTGTTTGAAAATTCACGCAAACCTGAATTAAATTTAATGACCTTAGAATATTAACGCAAACATGAAATACATTTCTCGAACTTATGACTTCCGCGGGTTATTATTAACAATATATGAACGTGTTGTTTTAATTTACTATAACCATCTGATGCATTTGTCAGTGTGACAATACTAAACATACGAATAGCTCAGGAAGAATTTAACACAACTGTGTATGGCAAAACTCTTATAAAGTAGGGCTATTCTAATGCTTGAAACTTCTTAAGATCACTGCGCTGATGTTATTTATCCCCTGAAAAAAATGTGGCGGCATTTTATGGCGATGTGTTAAAATTCATGACGAAATATTGCTAACTGAAGGTCCGTAGAAGATTGCTTTGACGTGTTTTATTTGCTATATTAGTACATTTTGGTAGTGAAGTGAAATAAACCATAGTACTAAAAGATCTTCAGCATTTATCTGTACACAACGTGTATACACACATAGAACAAAAATAAAGGTAGGTAGCTCAGCTATAATATTACTAAATGTGAACGAATTAAGAAAAAAGTCAGTGTAGCATGCATACCTTCTTGAACAAGCTCTTAAAGATAACTGCGTGGCTGTGCTTGAAACGTGCGACTTGCTACGTGTATTGATTGATCATAGGGCCTTGCACAACCAATTACTTAGCGGTGATAGTGCTACCAAGTCAATAACACTAATTTCATAAAGTGCTTGTGTGCCGAAGTGGAAAATCACCCAGTCTATGAGACATGAAGCTGTAAAAAATTATGAACTACCAAAGCGTGGATAAAGAGGAAACCGCAGGTAGAAGAATTCGATATTCCAGTTCTAAATACGAAAACTGAGCTTATTGACGCGAATTGGAAATTATAATTAACATCACACGTGATAGTTTTTTTCTCGGACTAAAAAATAACATAATGTTACAAGCTTGCGGGCTAGGTACGTTTTGGGATGGAGGTCTTTGATAAAATAAAGAAAATAAAGCTAATCTAGTTTATTTACAACTGTATATACAAAAAAAATCTATGTCTATAAAGATTTATCACAATAAATGGCAAACAGAAGAAATAACTACTATTTACATAAAGGATAAAAAAAATACATCTACACAAGTTCTCTGTCTATAGCAAGGTTACAAGTCACTCACAATGGTGGACCCAAAGAAATAATACAGCAGAATCTTTCTGGCCTAGAATCACCTTCTTCCTCCTACTTGCTGCGGTTCCACTCGCTGGACGCCCTTGAACAGTCGTCGCAATCCAATACTCGTCACTATCACTTCAGATCACACTAGGCACCTGCCAGCAAAAACTCTCTCGCTCCTGCTGCAGCTCCCCCTTATATACTCCACCCTCCTTCTTCTCGAATTATCTCGGCGGGTCTCTGTTCTCCAAC
>PNEQ01039013.1:13144-27371 GCA_003012365.1 Medauroidea extradentata | reverse complement strand
AATATCCTTCATATATTTCTATTAGCGATACCTAAACTCGCTATTGCAAGTACCGTACATGCATTTTTGTACTATTTATACAATGTTAACCAGTCCAAGTAACACTATTCATATGGCATTTTGACGAACGTTTGTACAGAAACAGCTGATGCTCGGAGCGATGCTCATCTTGTGACGTCACCGGCCAAGCCGTCTATTCGAAAAAGTTCGTAATGATGAACCCAGTCCAGGCAAGTTTATGGGTTATCAATTTTGTTCCTTGCATCGCTAATTTGCACTACTCTGAGATGTTTTTATTGTTTAGAGATGCATCAACACAAGTGTTCATTACCTCAAAATGCCTCAGTGTCATGATGGAACACCCAAAAATCCGGCCTCAACTACGTCATAGCAAGACATCTCCTATATACTTCTACCTCCATGATGCAGAGGGTGGCCATGTCGTATACTGCCCAGGCAAACACTTGAAGTCAGTGTATTTGTGCCCTTGTTGTTTATGCACATGGTCACTGTAGACCATAACAATTGTTTCTGCCATAAGAGCCAATGTATTTTCATGAAGTTTGAAGAACAATAGAGTTAAAACGATTTATCGAATATCAAATGTGTCGTGTTTATAGCAATCTTCGTTGTTTGGGGAACAAAATTTTGAAATAATATTAAAACTCAACTAAATGCTTGCATTTTGAAACACATTTCTGTGAGTACCGACATCGCCAACTGTTTGTGCATGGACACCATTGTTTAACTAACATTTATGCTAGGAGTTTCCTCTACTTATTTAACATTTTGTGTGCAAGTTTGTTTGTTTTATTGTTATTAGCAAGCAGTTGCACATCGTAAGTGACGTACATATGCGTAAATAAACAATATATGTAGCTGTATTTTCAGGTTATTTCGCTAGGTTTATCTACATAAACAATTGTTTACCACATTATTTACAGTATGCAAATGTAAAACATGCCCATTTTACTCATGCAAAAAGGGGGTCAAGTTTCCAGACGAGTGTCCAGACCTGTTCTTCTACGACCTTGGTCAACAATAAGGTATTGTTCGCGCAAAACTGGCATATATACGTCGACTTCAAAGAAGTCCTAACATGCCATCTCCTGTATACTCCTACCTTCATGGGTGGATGTAATTCCGCATTTAAAATGGAACCAGATCCGCTCGGAACTGAAGTGGCAGGTGGTGCAATGGTGGAAGTAAGACATGGACAGAATTGTGAGACGTGACCCACGGTAGTGGAGGGGAAATAGGAGGAGACAAGAAAAGTAGTGGGCGGGAATGTTGAAGTGTTGAGGGGAAAGCTCTTTGTGTGTGAAATATACCAACTTTATTTTTAAAGTAAATGTAATTTGTCGCACATGTCCTGTCGGAACGGAAACAACCACAAAACAGTGTGGCCGACCTGAATGTCAACAAACCCTCCACATGCCAAGTTCACACTCAACACAACTATCACCACACACACCAGGGCTATTTCGGTTCACGCTACAGCCAACCAAACCATCGTGGCCACAACAGCTGACATCTGTCACCGCACAACTAGTACAACAACATGCCAAGGCAATGACAAATTTCAGACCATCCCGAACTTCGCTGTTGAGGACAGTGAAGACTCGCATGCTTTCCTAACATAGTGCACGCAGCACTTAATGTGCTACAACATGGCCATCGAAGATTGGCTTAGTGTGGTAGGCATGCAGCTAACAGGCGATGCAAAGGCTTGGTGGTAGACAGCCCCAGAATACCAATTGACATCAGAACAGTTTGTTGACAATTTCTCTGTAAGGTACATCAGTACACTCGCAACTCTGTAAACCCAACTGAAAATTTTCAATAAACAACACAAACCAACTGAAGGCCTAAAAAATTTTGAGCAACATAAGATGCATTTAATTACTTGCTTCTACATTCATCTACCATCAGCCGATGTCCTTGAATCGGTGCTACACACTGTAGCAGAATACCAAACTGCACTTCGCCTGGCCATCAACAACAGGTATGATAATTTTGTACGAACGGCTGTAGGTGTAGTGAGGAACCACACAGAATTTTGGCAGAACCAATACTGACCAAAGCAGGACCATGCATCCATGCAGTCTGTCTGTAAGGCAGCTGATGTCACACTAACCATGGCACCTCTGTGCAGGCCACCAATGCGGAGACATACCATGTTACTCACGATTGTTCGCTGCTTTACTTGTTAATCGTGCCTCTTAGCACGAGGACATCCCGGCGCCCCCATGGGCGTGGGGAGAGATCACGCTCTACCACGCAATGGACATAGGCTAACAGTCAGTTGGAACCGCCGAACCCTTAGACGGAACACTAATCTGCGCCACCATCCACCTTCCAAAGGAGAACAGTAGCTAGCGAGAGATCCTAGGGCCACACATCCCAGGATCTCGCCCACAATTCTGTCTCCCGACTGAGATCTTCAGCTCAGCCACCTCTTGGTTTGAGTCAGGGCCTATCTAACACCTAACAGACTGTCCAGGTCTGCTTCCGGGCACTTTTACCGCCTACTAATCGACCTTTCTCAGAGGAAGGGTCCTCTCCAGATCTGCCCAGCATCTGGGCAACCACCAACACTACGAGATCAACCCATACCAGACATGATAGAAAACCTCATCATATGGCTATCTGGTCACCTGTAGTACTACCTAATTTCTATGGCATTTGTGGGTTTTCCGGCCAGACCGTCTGGGTACTGCAAGAACGCATAGGATACTCCTTTCGACGGAGCACCCACCAGGGGGGTTAACCCTTACAGCCGCACGGCTTGGTCGTGCGTCTTGTTTCCTCAGACCACTTCAGATTCGTCCATTACCATTACCCATCATTTCCCATGTGGAAACTTAGGCTTTTGGGCCCCAACAGCCTGAGCGCTAGGTAGTCTAACACCCCACCTAGTGGTTTCTCCTAGTTGCCATCTGTCAAAGAATCCATCAAGGCAGATACCCCTTTCCCAGCTCTGAGGAGCCAGGATGCATTGGTTCTAAGATCCAGTGGCACCACAAAGAGGCTGTAGGTTGACTAGGGTGTGAGAGGCTTTTGTGCTGAGGGCTTACTTAAGCATAAAGCTAGCACCAGAGGCCGAGGAACCCATCCTGGTGTATAGTGCCCACCAATAATCACGAGTCCCAGAGCAACATCAACACCCCTGATAGTGTGTTTGTGGTTACTCCCTTCAGATACTAGAGCATGGCAATGCTCCGACACCTCAATCAGGGAGATGCACCATCTGTACTTTGATTACTCCAAGGCGAGAACACACCTTAACCACCCCATGCAGGGCAAGCTGACGAGAAGTGGGCAAACTTCCAGCATGACTGAGATGATGGCAAGCCTGCACCACAAAGCAATGCTACATCAGTGGCTGTGCCATCCACACCATGTCATTACTGTTCAGACCAACAGATGCATTGGCACAAAGACTGTCCATGTTGTTGGAATACTAACAACTCCGACCAGGGAAAACAGGTCACAAGTGTAGAGAAAACCTTGCCTCCCTACCATCATAACACAGAACTGCTATCCAGAATTGCACCATCACGAAGAAAAATTGAATCCAACTATTTAGGCCAAATATATCAAAAGTACGACTGTTTATAACACATTCGAGCGCAAGTGAACTAGCAGCAGATGGTCGAGCTGATCGATACGGCTGCCTCACATAACATCATAAGCGAAAAATATGCAACTATGTATTGGGAGGGATACACGAATTGTACACCTTGTCACACACGACACCCTGAGCCAGGCCACTGGGGCAGACATGAAGTTAAGCTTCCACAATGAGGAAATGGAACTTCCAGTGACAGTCATTATACGTCTCAGAGAGGAACTTATTCTCGGAGTACCATGGCTGATATACCAGGATGTTGTCATTGAATTGGCACAAAACAGGCAAATTCAGTGGAAGCCGGTTTACCATCTACGTTACCAACAATCCTCCGTATGTGTCACTATCCAACTTGACAATTTTGACTACGCTGTTCTGAAGGCATTAAGGGGACCATTTAGTGTATCCTCGAAGATTAGAGCGACATGTTCACATGTAGGGACCCACTGCACAGCACCACTGTGGCGCAAGACTGTATTCTGAATAACGATGACGAAGCTGAGAACGCAATGCCGTGAGACTACACCACATACCACCATATAGTAATTATGGAACAAGTAAAGGGATGATAAATGATGGCATGATCCAGCCCTCCGAAAGCAACTATAATTTTGCCAACACACTGGTCCCCAAAAAGATGGCAGCTGGAGATTTTGTGTTGACTTTCGCTCCCTCAACAAGATCACCAAAATCTCTACACTACCGGTCATCAAAATTGCAATCACCCTGAACTTGAGGGGAGCTGCTAATGTGTTATCACCAATTAACCTGGCAGGTACCAGTCAACCCCCAGGACAGACACAAGTCTGCTTTCGTGCTGCCCAATGGCACCCAGTATAAATTTCAAGCTATGCCATTAGTCTTGAAGCAGTGCCGGATTAACGTATAGGCGCGCCCGGCGTCCGCCGAAGGCTTCTCCTGCCTGGGGGGCCTCACATAAATCACCAGAGAAAATCTAGAACTATATTGTTGTGTGTGACAACACATAATCGCTAAAAAAACTAATTCGTGTTTTGGCTTGGAGAGTAAAAAAAAATTGTTCAATTATACATTATATCTTACTGACATATTTTCATTGTTAATAATTCATACATTACAAACTAGCAAACTAATCGATGGGAATCGAGTCAAACAGCTAGCTGTCGAATGATGGCGCAGGAGCACTGCGCGTATTCTGTTGGCAGCACATTAAGCAATGTATGTTTTACCTATCGAGGAATCTATCTGCTGAGTAGAGAAACAGTTCGGCGGTCTGTGCTATGAGAGTAAGCGAAAGTTTGTTTTCTATGTTGTTACTTCAAAAAATTGCCATTTTGTAAAATGCATGCATGGTAACGGTAAGCGATTTCTGTCTCTTGACTTAGCATGAGAAATTTAGGTATAGCTGGGTTTAGACGATGCTAACCAATATTTTTTGACTTCATTCAGTCCCTGTACAACTTCTTTTCAGCATCAACTAGCAAATGGGACATTTGGTTATCCGCAATGACTGATTCGAGTAAAAAGCTAAAACCACTCTCCAACACTAGATGGTAAGCTAGGGCTGATACTGTAGGTATATTAGTATTTAGCAAAATATATCAAGTGCTTTAGTCAGTATTGGATGCGATTAAAAATGACACTGAGGAGACTGTTGATACAAAATTAAAAGCTGCGGGTTTGAATAAATGCATGGAAATATTTGAGACAGTGTTCCTCACTCACTTTTGGAATGATATCTTGGGACGAATCAACCAGGTCAACAAAGTCCTGCAAGAACCTACTCCTACTCTGTAAGTAGCTGTAGAAGTTCTCAAGTCTTTAATATCATTTGTTGAACAGAAAAGAGGCAGTTTAGACAGCTACGAAAGTTACCGGTACGCTTTAATATTAACTGAAAACACTGATAGCAAAAATTCAGAAGACAGAACTAATAGACGTAGCACTCAACTTAGTTTTTTCGACGACAGCAGAAACCCAGATACTATTTTCAAAGGAAGAGATAAAATTAGAGTTGAGACTTACCTGGATGATTTGACTGGTCTTTAAGAAGACTAATTGAAAATTTTTTGTGAAAATTTATCTTCTGTATACAAACAAGACGTAAGCAAGTCGGAGCTTGCTGAAGAATGCCACAATTTTCAGCTTGTATACCTATACAACGGTTCCGATTGTGCAAATTCTGGTGAAGCAGAAGGGAGAAAAAAATTGCAATGTGCAAAGAAGATTTGGAAGAAGATGAGGATGTTGGGTGTCGATCTACTTTCTCAAAGAAGTTGAATTTACAATCCGTTTATCACCATCTGTACGAAAATGGATTGTTGCCAGCATTTCCGAATGCGGAAATTTCTCTGAGAATGTCTTTATCAATGATGGTAATGAATGATTCGGGTAAAATATAATTTTCTAATTTGAAGATTACTAAAATGTTAAAAGAAGTGCTATGTAATAAGAACGATTGAACAGTTTGAGAATATTTAATAACGAATGCGATATACTTAGAGCACTAGACTTTAGTGATGACATCAAAGACTTTGCCTAAAAAAAATAGAAAGAATCCTATGTAATTTACATACTACAATTCTTACATAGTGTTAACAATATTGATAGACATTTAGTGCAAGAGACTTTGAAGCAAACTTTGTGTTTATTTAAGGAAAAAGTGAATATTAATTGAAAAATGTTCATTTTGTTCATTAACACTTTTTTCATTACTGAAATAAAAATGGAATACATTTCATCATTCAATAGTAATTTGAAACTAAATTTTGTTTGTGGATCATGGTTTTTTTGACTTTTGGTATCCTAATTCGAGTTATGTTACTATTTATAGATTTCAAATTAACCTCAGAAATTAATCAGTCGCAGCTCGCATCATTTAAAAACTATTATAGACCTATTTAGTACTGCACATATTGATGTAATCAAAATTTCAATAACAGTCCTGTTAACTTTGTAATGTAAGACTAGCAGAGTAAAAATTTATTTTCATTGGAAAAACTTCGGAATTGTATTTTTGTGTTACAGGATTTAAACTTACGTTAATGTGATACAATTTATTATGTGTTAGTGTAAAGATCGAGTCCTGTAGAAAAAATTCCAAATTCTTCCATCTCTGTATTAAACATTTCAGTTAAAATAACTCGCAAAAATAGCACCATTTTGCACCTTATAATACAAATTTTTCCGAGGGAGGACCCCCGGATCCGCCCTCAATACTTCGGGTAAGTACACTCCGGCAAAGGGGACCTCTTCTCTAGATAATGCCAGGGGCCTCACAGAGGTTTAATACGGGTCTGTCTTGAAGTGCATGAACTGTAACTTCAGAGGGACCAGTGGTACAGATTAAGGGAAAGACAACACGACCTACCAACTGAGCCGAACTCAAACCTGGTGACCTAGGAGACTGTGACGAATGTGCAGGGGATTTTGGCACCCCTGAGGCTGTGGAAGCACCAACTCCTGCATTCATGGGAGCAGAACACAATAGTTTACGAGGAGGTTATCAGCCGACACTGGTGGAGGTGTCGGAACTGGAAAGTTGCTGCATCGAACATGATGTCATAGCACCCATCCAGTACGGTACCATGATATTCTACTACCGGAGGAGACACAACCAGCCAACCTACTGTCCACACATGGTCGAATAGGACACCTCAATGGACACATCGACCACTACAATGTCCAGCATCACCTCGAATTCCACGGGCCTGTTAGACATGCCAGCACTGTCATAGGATGGCTCCTGCCTCTGACTTTCATAAACAGTAAGTCGTGGTACGCCTAGTGTGCGTATACCACACCTGCGACCACTCCGACGTACCACAGAGGACCGGAGGCTCACATCCAGGACATCTGGAATAACTCAGCACATCACACCCCAATGGGACTAGGCCCCCTATGACGACCAGGGCATCCCGATTCTCCGACCGCAGCAGCGATGCTGTCCAACACTGCGCGGGTGTTGCCCCGACTACAGCCCCGCCAAGTGACAACATCCGGAGGAGTCATCACACAGGCAGTTTGATGCACCTGCACACCAATCTCAGCTGCGACTTCATTTACAATGGCCATCACAGCGCTGTGGTGATGACAGGTAGGCGGAAGATCAAATGGACTCCCTGAGGGTGGGGGAACATTTGATGCCATCTGCATAAACTAGACGTTTCATGTGTTTGTCCACTCGAAAATCAACACATGCACTGCGCAGCTCGTTTTATTATCAGCTAGGCCTTAGGCCTACGATATTTATGATTACAATTACGATACACGTAAATAAATGTGTGCAGTTCGTACCACGTCACATTCGGAAAACAAACTTGCCACTAATAAACCACGGACACAAACCTTAAAATATTTTTCCACTCACTGTCAAAAGCAATACAGAATTTTCACAAATATGAATCAATATTGTAAAATTCGACTTACCAAATTATCCCATCATAATGCATTGGTAATGTATCCATTGCGACAAAGACTAATAACATAGATTCTGCGGCAGTTCGTTATTTATGCACAGTATCACGTCACTGACGCTCACAACTTACAATAATAATACATAGTTGCGTACTATTCATAAAAGTTATTCTAAGTCAGCTACACATCCATGCGACACCAAAAATTACTTTGTTTACAAGTCTGCAATGTACAAACACGTGCGCGACGGGAGCGGCCATCATTGTCAATGCGCTGACGTAACTGTCGCGCGCTTGCGCAGTAGCTAGCAGGGCTACTCTGCTCATTGCACGTTGCAGGTGTTGATAAAGGCGAGGTTTCCGCGTCTCTCTACGCCTCTGCTAGGACAGGGGGTAGGAAAGGGGAGTGACATCCGTGCGCTAGTCAGTGGGAGCACCGAGCCAAGTTTACACCATAGAAAAGGGCAGCTTACACGAGCGAAATTACTTGAGAAAAAACCGTCCGCATATAAAACTTAGCGCAAAGCAGTCGATCTCTTATAAAGTAAGGTTAGAAGTATAAATTGTGCCACATTACCTGAAATTTAATAAAATTAAGTACACAATTACTTTGTAAAAGTTTACTCAGTGCTACAGCACGAGAGCACGGCCTTACGCACCGCCACTGGGGAAAACCAATCACCCAAACTGCCGGCTGCTTGGTGTGTTGGTGCGGACCACAGGTCTATCGCATGTGTGGCGACCATCCCCTTTGGATCCTTAACATGGATTTTTTGTTGAGCCTGAAAATGTGCTGGTTGGTAGGTCGAACTCCCGAAGTGCCAAAAAGTGTCAACAGTCGAAATAACTCACTCGTGATTTGAATTACTACAATTTATTAGCAGTAATTCGATTCATGCAATGAATGTATTCACATGCAATTTAAGCAGACGCCACTCACAATGTCTGTAGATGACTGAAGCTGAGGAGCACGACAAATGGGTATGCAACTGTGATCGATAATACACATTATAAGTAAACATAGGAAACATCACTTTTAGTCGAAGTGGCTACAACATGCAGAAATCAAACATTGGCCCACCCCTAGAAAGAGGTAACGGTTTATGTGTTTGTGGTGAGGTGCAAAAAGGGGGGGGGAAAGAGGCTTTCTACTTAACGCCCTGGAGAGTGCCGGCTGCTGCTGGTGATGGTCGTAGACAAACCATCCATGTGGCGAGTCCCTTCTGGCTCCTCCACGTTCACATGTGCTGATGCAAAAACTGTAAAGCGGCTGGTTGGTGGGACTAGCTCCCGAAGAAGCATGAAGGGGCCACAGCCAAATAATTCACTCGCGTGAAGAGGTTTCACTATGTATTTATTGAACAATTACTGGTGCAAAATAGAATGCACATATGTGCTTTAAGTGGTCCCCACGTCTATAGCCGGTGGGTGGCTATCCCGGATAATGCACGAACACAGAGTTGCACGACAGTGGAATTACGTTAGAAATAATCCCCTGGTGTGAATGAGCTTGCAGGGATGGGGGTAACTCTACTTATGGATGATCTGAATTAAAGTAATGTTATATTGTTCCGGAAAATAAACGCGAAAACACTATTGCAGTTACATGATCAGACAAAGTATGATGCTGCTCCATAAGCCGCACGTCATGTGGCCTACCCCCTAAATGCTCGAGACAATACTGAGGAGCAATGGTGCCTGCTCCCACTAGGTAGCTGAGAGAGCCCACCAAAACTATGTGCGTAGCCACTTTATGCAAGTGGTGCTGAAACTGAATACATAGAAGTACCCTAAAAATTACGTAAAAGACATGCTAGTCCTTAAAGACATTAACATAATAGAATTGGCTGAAATAAAGTGAATAACCGTAATGAGGGAAATTATTTTTAATGTGTCTTCTGCTCCGGTTGGCTTGTTAAGTCGTCTCTCAGAGTCTGAGCTGGCACTACATATCATAAAAGTTCACGTAAGGCAGTTTCACATTATACATCATTCACTATTCTTATTTTGCACAAAAAAAGTTTGGGTGTGTGTTGCATGGTCTTTGTGTTTGTCACGTTGCCGCCCTGGGCCGCACTCGGCGGTTCAGAGTCGTTGAGCAATTCTAGGCACTTTGCATATAAAACATTGCTTACTTCCCATGTGGGTGCTTTATAATTTCGTAAAAATACTGCGAATGCCTTGCCACTATTATCTCGGTCTAACAACTGCCCCACTGTCTGCTTCAGGTGACACAGGCTTCGGCATTTGCGCATTTCGTAATCAGCGACGACGCAGTGCTTAATTGGTGTTGGAGTGTGTTTGGGTGATGTTACTTGGTCGGATTATTTGAAGCTGTGGCATTTTCCTTTGTATTGTGCTGTTGAGCACGTGGCCGCATGAACTTGGCTACTCAATCGGTCCCATCAGTCTCGGCTTCCTGCAGGTGTGTTCTGAGATGCTGCGGGGCCGTTGGTGTGAATGTTGCCGATGGGTCACTGTTGGGTGTTGACGAACGGTCGTGATGAATGCGTGGGTGGTTGAGCACACATCACAGTTATAGGGCTAAATGTTTGTAGCCTAACACAAGTTTCAAAGCTGAGATATTTGTAGTAAATAGTCATAAATCAGTAAATCGCATGTTAGTTCAAAATGTGGTATAGGATATGGTTCTTCACAGCACACATAATTTTATTGTAAAGTGACTCCTTCAACAAGTAGCCATGTTGAGCAACTGTTGAAGAAATATGTAAAAATTGCGGAAATTTGAACCAATGGATTCTTGGCACAATGTAATGTGTTTTTAGGTGTGTTGATCGCTTAGATGTATTTCATGATTCTAAAATTGCCAGTGCAATGAAACTAAGTTGTACCAATAGCAACCAACATTGCGAAAAATGTGATTGGTATGGTAAGTCCCACAGTGTAGAACTAACCAGTGTGCTGTCTGCAACTAGCTTGATAATTGATGGGGGAACGGGCATAGGTGCAATAGAAACATTGTGTATTTGTGAACGATATTTTGATACTTCTGAGGGTATAGGTGAAGAGTAAACAACTGTTAGAAAGTTCAAGTGTTGTGGAGGAAAACTAAGTGGTTGGGCAGTGTATGCTTGTTAAGATGGTGAGGGAGAGGAATATTTTGCAAATGATTTGGTGACTTTTGGAAGTTTCGGGAAGGGTCAGTTTGAGGTTCTTAAATTGGTTGATATTTTATTTATTTATTTTATTTTATTCGTTTATTTATCGAAAAAGTTTCCAAGAGCTTAAACTCGCTTACAGAAACATTTCAAATAATGGTTTTGGGCGGGATTTTAGGGGTGGGCGGGAATTGTTTTATGTTTTATGCATTGTTCTTGTAGTACAATATATGTATTATAAGTGTTATTTAACATTTTTGTACATAAATGCAGGTTTATTTACACATATTACAAAGTTTTTTAATTAAAAATTATTAGTAGTCTTAATAATCTTAACTTTATTTTGTCTTACACAGTATACTGTACACAAAACTGAGATAATAATAAAAAATTACATACACCTACACAAAGTTTGATTTAATGCCTAAAAATATATTTTTTTAAATCATGTGCCAGTTTTCGCCACCTACGAATTTTTGCTCATATTTTTCACCTTTATTAACGATATTGTTCCCTTCCCAACTTACCAAAAATACTAAACGAAAGATAACTATATTTATATGCTTTATACCTCACATAAACATGAACAACGCATTTCTTATTAAGTTTTTTATTATTATCGGTACGCATGCGTAATTATCTCTAGCTGACACTCACGATCCTAGGCCATGACTATGAAAAATATGGTGGGCAAATGTATAATTGGCCTACAGGTTGAAAATGCTTTTGCCCCTATGTTTACGAATCAACAGTAGAATTATACTTGTCTATGGATTACAGTTATCATCGTTAATTCGTTAGAGTCGCACATCTACATACTTTCTCATTTCTCTGATGGGGATTTCTTGTATGGCTTCTCAAAATCTCTATGTGCACGTTTAGCAGCCTATATTAGCGGCGGCTCTTGTGGGATAACAATGGTATTTGGTTACAGTAAGACTGTTGTATTGCTGAGGTTTTCTGCACGGCCCATCCGGAACTGCTCTGCAAGATCGTCGTGCGACGTGAAATAAGGTAGAATGCGTCTGTCTCGTGAAACGAGTGCCTTTGCAGGCGAACTAGTGACAGATTATCTCTGAGCCTTGCACTCGTGCACGTCTGTTGAAAATGTCAAACATAATGAAGCATAACTGATGACGAGTGTGCTATCTTTAATACTTTGAGGTTCTATTATACAGGACATTACGCATGTAGCAAAAAAAGCAGCAAGCGTCAAAATTGATGAAGGCTGTTTTAGTGCATGCACGCTGTAACTTTTCAGCCTGCTATATGGGTCTACATGTGTGTGTTTGTTGTAGTGGGCTCCATAACCTATTTTAATAAGTAAATGTTTACTGTGTCATCTTTCGTTAAATATAAATATGTCAAGTGAATGTTGTATTACTTGAGACAGAAGCCATCATTAGCCTACATCTGAAAGCACAATACCGCTTTCGTCATTTTAACCAAGTACACAATCATTTCCGCCAATATTCACGAATCTGCTGTGAAACTGATGAAACAGAAACAAAGTATCGCCTACCTAGCAGCCAGTGAAGTTATTACACATGGAATTCTTTTATTGAAAAATCGTAACGTAAAATGTCACAAAATCACGCTCAGAATTGGCCCCACGGGTTATATCTTAAGTCAGCTAGTCCATTAGAAATTCGGATTTTATCGTTAAACAATGCATTATAAAAGTAATATAAACTTAATATGTTGTTATTTTATCACTTACCTTTCAAAATGTCAATGCTGTAGAGAGTTATTTATAAAGTTCCCCTGCGAAAGCCGTAGCAACATGTGCACATAAAATACCAAAGAGTATAAGACAAACAACTAATAGAATAATCAAGTGGAAGTGATACTATTCTGTTATTTCTGTTTCAGAGAGCTTGCTACAAGCTTGCATCATGTGAGATGTGGCAAGCCATGGGCAGCCATAGATGAATTACTGGCTGCAAGCTTGCATTAAACACATTTTGATAAGCTTGCAAAGTAAGTAAAAAAACCAAGGGAAGGGCAAGGCTTGCCGCAAGCTTATGTGCTGAATGGGTGAATAGAAAAAAATCAAGTGTAACTTTTTGATGCTAATTTTTTGTAACAATTTCATGCTATTTTCCAGAAGTAATAATGCATAATTTATAATCACATAATTTATTCCACATAAGGTGAAGGCATTTTCGAGACTTCTTTGCCCCATGAGACATGGAGAAGCCCCGAAACTGCACTCTGTTCTCAATAATGTGAGTACTGCTTTAATTTTTCCTTCAACTGTTTTGCGTTCATCTTTCGTATTTTCAATATGAAAACTTATCATTTAACGAAAAACCAGTGTAAAAGTTTCACCACACTTAAAACTTATCACCTTTGGCCCCAATGAAATACAGTTTTTGGTTATTATAAATGTTGAGGGGTGTTTGCTTTGCCCTTAGGTGAGGAGTCTATACTTTTAATGGTTTGCAGTGTGCTGCTTTTTTGGGATTCAGTGTTGACTGATAATGACTTCGTGGATTCACAGTGTCAATAAGGAGGTGCTGAAGATCAATTTGGCCCCTACAGGTGTGGTAATGAAGGAGAGTGAAGATCTCACCAGATCATAATGTAAGCTGACTGTCGTGATAAAGGCACTGTTTGTGGTAAGGTCAGCCATCACTGGAAATGGTCAGATTGTATAACATTTTGACACCAGTTTATTTTTTAAAATGTGACCCATTCTTCCTTGGGCGCTCTAGAACACCCAATGAGGATTTGGCAAACACGTTATAAAATAACTAGACTGTTATGTTGCTCTTTTGTTACATGACCAAATTGAACACTGACATATTCAGGCGAAGATAGGGAATTGTGTACTTTATCTGGGTTGGGGTAACAATTTTTTTTCAAACAAAAAACTTTGGTATCCAGGACATTGCTTGTTATGGGCTGCAATATGGCACCGTTCAATTTGGTAACACATAGAACTAGGCTGTCAACATTGGTCTTGCACCGTTCGGGATTTGGTATTGTAAAAACACTGTAGAACACCCAATAGTTTGAGCACTGTAGAACACCCAATGATGATTTGGGCACTGTAGAACACCCAATGGTTTGAACACTGT
>PNEQ01039013.1:0-13044 GCA_003012365.1 Medauroidea extradentata | reverse complement strand
TGTAGAACACCTAATGATGGTTTGAGCACTGTTGAACACCCAGTGGTTTGAGCACTGTAGAATACCCAATAGTTTGAGCACTGTAGAACACCCAGTGGTTTGAGCACTTTAGAACACCTAATGGTTTGAGAACTGTAGAACACCCAATGATGATTTGGGTACTGTAGAACACCCAATGATGGTCTGGGCACTTCGGAACACCCAATGGTTTGAGCACTGTAGAACACCCAATGGATTGAGCACTGTAGAACACCCAACGATGATTTGGGCACTGTGGAACACCCAATGGTTTGAGCACTGTAGAACACCCAATGGTTTGAGCACTGTAGAACACCCAATAGTTTGAGCACTGTAGAACACCCAATGATGATTTGGGCACTGTGGAACACCCAATGGTTTGAGCACTGTAGAACACCCAGTGGTTTGAGCATTGTAGAACACCTAATGATGGTTTGGGTACTGTAGAACACCCAATGATTGTTTGGGTACTGTAGAACGCCCAATGATGGTTTGGGTACTGTAGAACACCCAATGATCTGAGCACTGTAGAACACCCAATGATGATTTGGGCACTGTAGTGGACTCAATGATGATTTTGTCATTTTAGAACACCCAAAGATTTGGGTACTATAAATTACCCAATGATTTAGGCACTGTAGAACAACACACAATGATTTTGGCATTATAGAACACCCAATGATATTGGTACTATAGAACACCCAATGATGATTTGGGTACTGTAGAACACCCAATGATTTGGGCACTGTAGAACACCCAATGGTTTGAACACTGTGGAACACCCAGTGGTTTGAGCACTGTAGAACACCCAATGGTTTGAGCACTGTAGAACACCCAATGATGATTTGGGCACTGTGGAACACCCAATGGTTTGAGCACTGTAGAACACCCAATAGTTTGAACACTGTAGAACACTCAATGGTTTGAGCACTGTAGAACACCTAATGATGGTTTGGGTACTGTAGAACACCCAATGATTTGGGCACTGTATAACACTCAATGATTTGAGCACTGTAGAACACCCAATGGTTTGAGCACTGTAGAACACCCAATGGTTTGAACACTGTGGAACACCCAATGTTTTGAGCACTGTAGAACACCCAATGGTTTGAGCACTGTAGAACACCCAATGGTTTGAGCACTGTAGAACACCCATTGATGATTTGGGCACTGTGGAACATTCAATGGTTTGGGTACTGTAGAACACCCAATGATGATTTAGGTACTGTATAATACCCTATGTTGATTTGGGCACTGTAGAACAACACCTAAGGATGATTTTGGCATTGTAGAACACCCAATGGTTTGGGTACTGTAGAACCCCCAATAATTAGTTGGGTACTGTAGAACACCCAACAATGATTTGGGCACTGTAGAACAACACCTAAGGATGATTTTGGCATTGTAGAACACTCAATTATTTGGGTACTGTAGAACACCCAATGATTTTGGCACTGTAGAACACTCAATGATTTGAGCACTGTAGAACACCCAATGATAGTTTGGGTACTGTAGAACACCCAATGATGATTTAGGTACTGTAGAACACCGAATGATGATTTGGGCACTGTAGAACAACACCTAAGGATGATTTTGGCCTTTCAGAACACCCAATGATTTGGGTACTGTAGAACACCCAATAATTATTTGGGTACTGTAGAACACCCAATGATGATTTGGGCACTGTAGAACAACACCCAATGATGATTTTGGCATTGTAGAACACCCAATTATTTGGGTACTGTAGAACACCCAACAATGATCTGGGTACTGTAGAACACCCAATAATGATTTGGGTACTGTAGAACACCCAATAATGATTTGGGTACTGTAGAACACCCAATAATGATTTGGGTACTGTAGAACACCCAATAATGATTTGGGTACTGTAGAACACCCAATGAGGATGACTTAGTAAATTTCTGTTTAGAATTTTGCAGAGTTGTTGTATTAAATGTTTTTCTGGATAACTACATTTCACTACAGTTTCTCATTTGTAAATGTTCTGGTTAAAGTTTGTTGATTATCTTGCAAGGAATTAATGTAAGGAAGAGTGGACTCAAGTAAAACACTATTAGTGATACACACTACATCACGGTAGTCGCAAGTAAACTGTGTAATGGTGTTAGGCATGGAATATTCTGAAACTGAGTTGGTCTAAAGGGTTAACAAAATGTATCACCTGAAGTTGGAGCACATAGTGACGTGCTTAGCCAACTCTCTTCCCGCGCCAGTGGTGCTCTTTGGTGGCGAACATACAAACTACCAGCTCCAGTACAGTCCCCACGCCCATAATCATTGTTTACTAGCTAATGTTTTGAGATATAGGGAACACAATCAATTGATATACTCAAATAAATTTTTAAATTACATAACATGATTATAGTGAAAGTTTAAATAAATAGATTCCAGAATCTAAAAATATAAGTGCCGTTATGTACCGTGTTATGATGTTGGTAGTGATGTGTGCGAGGAGCTAGTAACAGTGATGGCGCGAAACAAGCCAAGGTGTGGTTGCCTCGACTCGCTTGATACCACCTCGATCAGGACCATGTCAGGCTGTCTGACAGTGACGTGCAAATAGTGTAGACACTACATTGGCGACCAGGATGGGATCCGGCAGAGTGGTGATTCCTCCAGAACTGCGGAAGGACTTGTTACTGATGGCATAGTCAAATCCAAAGCGGTAGCACAGAGCTACATGTGGTGGCCCAAGATGGATGCTGATATCGAGAAGATGGTAGGGCGATGCCAGCAGTGCCAATAGTCACGAGCAAACTCACCTAAGCAGAGAGATGTCAGCTGGAACAAGGAAACTAAACCTTGGGCCAGAGTCCACGTAGACTTTTTTGGACCATTTCAAGGCAGGGTTTTCCTGATTGCAGTGAATGCCTACTCCAAGTGGCCTGAAGTGAAAGTGGTGAAGTCTATGTCCTCGGCAACAGTTGTGCGGGAGTTGAGGGACGTGTTTAGCGTCCATGGCTTACCTGAATGTTTAGTCTCAGATAACGGTTCTGCTTTTGTATGTCGAGAGATTGGTGATTTTGCAAGGAAGAATGGTATTCAGCTAATGCACACGATACCATTTCACCCGTCAAGTAATGGGCAAGCAGAGCGCATGGTCCAGACAGTGAAGAATAAGTTGAAAAAGGTTTTCGAGGGGGACTGGCAGACCAGATTAGCAAGAGTATTTGCACTGCGCACCACTCCTGTGGCTGGTAGTCATGAGACCCCCGCCGAGCTGTTGATGGGCCGTACTCTTAGGACGGCGTTGGACCAGCTACGCCCACTGGCTCATGTCGAGCCCTCACCACCGCAACCTGCAGCAGTAGACCAGAGTCGATATTTCAGTGCAAAAGATGCTGTCTGGTACAGGATCTACAATAGCAGGACAATAGCAGGAGTGCAAAGTGGAGGCCAGGAGTGATATCTGGCCAGAACAGTAAGCAGATTTACATTGTCACCGATGAAGATGGGCAGGAGCACAGGCGTCATAGGGACCAGATCTCATGCAGAGAAACTGGCTCAGCAGCTGGGGAGCCAGGCAATGGCCAGGTCCCACCCAAGGAGCCCCCAGCGAGACACAAGACTGCTGCTTGGAGAGGGAGCAGCCAGGGAGGCAAACCTGTCAGTAGCCAGCATGAGAGTAACCACCTCAATGCCCATGAGTGTACTGGTAGTACACAGGAAGGCGGTCAAGAAACACCAGCGCTGCGGTCCGCAGAGCATGCCGTCCAGAGTTCCGCAAGCACCACTTCAGTGGGACAACATCCAGCCATGGCATAGCTCACCATGGCATTGGAAGATGACGGTGATGTGAGTCCCTTCCGGGGATTTGGAGTGAGCTAGAGCTGCTACAAGCCATCTAACAGCCGTTACCCATCGAGAGTGAGACGCCAACCGGAGAAGTTAAGGGATTATGTGTAGTGATTAGTGTGTAGTGTGTAGGCTGTGACCAGCGCAACATTCATATTGTATCATATGTGCTGTAACTGTGTTCTAACCCCAACGTTGGGTTTGGGGGAAAGTTTTCTTAAAGGGGAGGAGGTGTTATGTACCGTGTTATCATGTTGGTAGTGGTGTGTGCGAGGAGCTAGTAACAGTGATGGCGCGAAACGAGCCAAGGTGTGGTTGCCTCGACTCGCTTGATACCACCTCGATCAGGACCATGTCAGGCTGCCTGACAGTGACATGCAAATAGTGTAGACACTACATGTGCATAATATTTTCACACTTCAGAGAGGTTATGTCCAAGGATAAGAGTTTTGGTATTAGGATGTACACATAAATACTCATATGGTATCTGATTAGTTGTTCAAGTCTTTCATTTTTATATTATGTTCAGCGTTTTCAAATTTTTGTGTAGGCTATGAATTTTTAAACTTTTAAGAGATGTGCTTCAGACTGTTTGCATTTTGTTTATATTTTGGTAGCTTTGACCCCAATATTAATTAAATTATAAATACAAAGTTATTGATCAGTTAGTGTGTGATGTCACCGCTTGATAAAAACAAAGCACGTTCGTCCTTGGACACCTTAAATTCCTCTCATAGTAAACAATTGGGAGAAAAACTTAGTTCATAACCACAATACTGTAAAGTTCAAATTATTTTTTAGATGGTTCTTTTTAACTAGTAACATAATATCTACCATAACTTCGTGATAAACGGGTTTTCAGTTTCTTGACATTGCTTTGTACTTGTTTAAATATCGGCAACGTAGGCCTAATTATGCCAGAGGCTAAAAGAACTAGACATAATTATAAAGTTATCTATTAAATTCCTTGCATTAGCTTGCAAAATACATCATTTGTAAATAAAACAATGAAATAAAGAAACTATGCTCACTTCTAATTAATATGTAATAAATACAGAGAGAAACACATCACAGTGGTCATGAATGTGGAGAGACAGTTTCCATTACTGTTAGTTTTGTTTAAAATTCACTGGACATAAAGAAACTTAACAGCTTCTGCAAGTACTGTTTGGCCTGCTAAACCATGTTAAATAAAGATCAATGTTTACTATATTAATTAAGTCATGAATTACATAACCAGCTGCTAATGCATCAAGTCATGTATCAGACCATTTGTATGGTAGGGAGTAGCTCATTAGCAGCACAAGAAATTGTATTGAATTTGTTTTGTTCCAGTAAACATTGCATTTACCTGCAAGAGCGTACATGTCTTCACAGACATAACAGTTACATAGATGTTAAACCAAGGTGGCCGAGGTAGGAGGAGAAGCGTGGTTGCAAAATTACGAGAGCCGTCACCTCGACACCTGGCTGGGCCAGGAGGCCACGTATCCGATCGTTAGTCTGTGAGGACCATATCCACGTGCACACTCAGTCCTAACTCCCCACCCCTGCATCTCCATATGTTGACAGGCGCAGAAGAGCCAGGAAATGGCAGAGCAGTGGCAGCAGCTGAGAAAATGCCTGGAGCGCAGGTATGTCCTCAGGCTGATGCAGTTTTATGGTGGGTGTCAGCCCTGTCCCTCTTCCCCTTCGGTACGTACCCAGTGAAGCTGGGGAAAGGAGGGGTGGCAGGAGGAGCTCTATGTCACAGTCTGGTGCCGTGGCAAGTACGGAGCACCTGGCAGCAGAGGGGCAAGAAAGCAGAGGAACAGACATGAGGTGCATGTTTACTAACTGATCAGAAGGGAAAGGCTGCTAACATTCTGTGACGTACAACATGGGGCATCACAAGGAAGGGGGGCTGTGGGCCAACAACAAGGTATCTACTTACAGAAAGAGTACTTAAATAATTAAACCTAAAACACAAATTTTGTTTTATTTAAATAATAAAAATATAATTTTTGTTTTGTTGGGAATAAAACCATACTAATATGTACAGTATGTAAGTTAAATGCATTTATTCCAGGAAAGTTTTTTTTTTTTGTTTGAGGGGACTGCCAACGAAATAAAATTTCCCCCTGATCATTCAGTTAGTCGGGTGTATGTATGTTGACGCCTAGTTTGTCCTTAGATATTTTTCAGAAAATCCTCCAATTACGCTCATGAATCATCACTAGCCTATAATCATGATTAAGATTTCTGAATTCAGAAATACTCTCTGTGCTATTTGTGGTAGCCCCTCTCTTCCGCACCTAACTACAGTATAACCCTGATTGTACGAGGCCTCATGCTGCCCGATGTATGCATGTTTTGGATGAAAATAGTATTTATTATGTCCAATTTCTTAATACCCTTAACTGAAAATGAAATTATTTTCTTTTTTGTTTTTCCTCAGCAGTCATCTCTCGTATCATCTCATGTCTGTTCAATGAAAGAAGCTTGACTTTTTAATTTTAAAACAAATGTTTACAGTTCAGTAAGTCACAATATCATTCACTAGTTTTCATCCCTTCTTCATTAAACATTGAAATAAAAAAAAATAGAAAATAGTAATTGTTTATTTTAACGGTCTTATAATGGAATATAAGAAAATATTTTTTTAACTTTCAACCCTATGTACATACATATTAGTTAAGAATATTTTATACTTCTTAACAGAATACTTTTGCTTTTGTCATCTCTTAATGCAGACTCTTTACTGTTCTCGTGCTTTGAAACACAGTTGCTGAGTGTTCAGTTTTTAGATTGTAGTCAGCTGTGTAATATCCTGTTCGACATATGACCAATGTTCAAATTCGGGTGTTACTTTGTCCACAGTGTTTGTTTCTTGAGATGAAACACTAGTCGTTTGGGTTTGTGTCACCTCAAACTCATCTTGCTTCTGGTTGTCCAGGGAGAGGAGGGAAGCCAGCTGGCATGACGTCGCTGCAGGTTGAGTGAAACTGGTCTCTGCCTTTGGTATGATCGTTGCCTGACAGCGTGGCTTAATGTCCACGCACAAGGACCAGTTGCTTGCTTGCTGGATGTGGTTGTGGCTGCTCGTGATCACCTTCAGCCTGGCACTCACCTTGGCGATGAAGAATATGCTATGCAGTGTACGAAAACAATGTTGAATAAGTACAATTTTTAATTTTTATATCGGTTAAGGAAACTAGTATAGCTGAACATTGTGACATATCGAAATTATTCATGTACAACAAATACTACAGTGTTTATCAAATGTTTGTTCTTAACACGTACATAATGCCAAAGAGAAGTTTAGGTCGTATTTCGTAATTTTATTTATCTGAAAGAGATTAAAAAAAGTACCACCTAAAGGTGTTAAAAAAATCATGACTGTTTTCATAATACAGAGCTTTAAAAATTTAAATTTGCTTAAATGGGTGCATTGAAATCCAAGATGAGAATTAATTCAATAATAATAGAGAATGTTGGATTGTGGTGATAACATGTTAAGTATGTTGTGTTTTGTATTTAGAAGAGTAGACTATAAGTCTTGTTTTACATGATTGTAAAATGTCAAACAAGATAATGGTGAGACTACAGGACTGAATGGGCATTTTAGAAGATACCACACAAATTTCATGAAAATAATTAATATACTTACTGGCAAAAAGTCCAAAACCCTAGGCCATGCTACACTTGTGTGTAACGTGTTCTTTCTAGTCTATATTATGATCACGAGTTATTGCTGCAATTTACTATCACATGGCTATAAAATGGCTTCTAAAGAAAGTATACAATTGTATGGAATACCATATTTACTTGCATAGTGGCTGCACCTACGTCTTGAAGCTTTGCAGAGGAATGCAAGAAAATGTTCGTAAAGACAGCATTTATATTTTCAGCAACAGAAAACCGATAGCGTACAGGATCACCGTTTACTATTTTGTGCAGTCGTGTTGTGTTAACTGGTGGTGCACTCTTGAAATGAATATTGTAAATTAATGTCTAAGAGTTGTGTGCTCAGTGACACTGTAACCTGCGTGGTGATTGAGTGTGCATTGTAGTTGGATGACCTTACCCTTGGTTATTCACAATCATTTCACCAGCCAGTCATAGCGCATCACTGTAGACACGCGCTCCTTATTCTCCAGCAGTGGCACCAGTGCCATGTTTGTTGTTTAAAAAAAATGCTGTGATCATTTGGCTGTACAAATATAACTTTTTAGTTACATTATTATTTCTGAAGAACTTTCCAAGCACGGAAAGGGCCCCGGTGGTCGAGAGGACAGACATCCCGTCTCCCATCGAGGCTATCCGGGCTCGATTCCCGGCAGGGTCAGTCCCTGGATTTTCGCATATGGGAATCGTGCCGGACGATGCTGTTGGTCGGCAGGTTTTCTTGGGGATCTTCCGTTTCCCCCGCCCTTTCATTCCGGCACGCTCCACACTCTCCTCGTGGCACCCCTCACCAGCGCTAAAGACCTTGATGTTAAGCACTGACCAAAATCTCTCAATCAATCCAAGCACTGAAATAATACAATGTCCTTAAGAGTGCTTATTTTGTCATGTATTGGTTATTTCAAGTGAATGCAGCACAACATAAAAGCTCAAGGTTTTGTATGAACCAATTCATAACACAAAATTTTTTAGTATGTAGGTTTACCGCATTATTTATACTTTGTAGGACAGCCACGTTAAAATTTTTGCATATATCCAGTCTGGTACTGAAATTACTAACATAAAATCCAAGCATTTGCTTACCAGCAAACCACTTAAACTGAACAAGTATGGCCTAATGGTAAATTTTGTTTGGAATTTTATGAAGCAAACACTGGATGCTTTCGTAACCATGATAAATGAAAATAATTGTAGCACCTCATTTCAGGAAACCAAGCGTGAAAATCCAAATACACTAGACCCCTGATTTTTCGAATACTCACGGTTCCTCTCATCACATTCGTAAAATCGCTACTTCCGTAAAATCAGTAGTGGCTTATTTTGCCCCCCCCCCCGACCTTAACATACAATTTTAAAATTGCATTTTTTCTGCAAAGTGTCACTAGTCGGGCCCTGGCTTCCGTAGCGTTTTGCGAGAAATTAATTAATGTAATTATGTAAACATAAATTTATATCAGTAACCAGACGTCAAACTGTTGAGCGGTAGATATGACCGATCCTTGTCCCCAAAAAATTAGAAAATTGAGATTCTGAGTGTCTTCTCTTGAGCGAATATTCCAACTTCCGTAGTGTTTAACGGAAAAATAACGCAAGTTATAGTTGAAATATAAAATTTATATCAATAGTCAGACACCTTACGATCAAAAGAACACCGCTAAACAATGGATATGACCGACCGTTGTCCTAAAAAAAATGAGAAAACCGAGATTTCGAGTGTGTTCTCTTGAGCGAATAGCCCGATTTGCGTTGCATTTAACGGAAAAATAACGCAAGTGGTAGTTGAAATATAAACTTATATCAATATGCAGACGTCTTATGATTAAAAGAACACCGCTAAACAATAGATATGACCGACCCTTGTCCTAAAAAAATGAGAAAACCGAGCTGCCGAGTGCCTTCTCGCGAGCAAATAGCCCAATTTGCATAGCGTTTAATGGAAAAAAAGTAGGCATTTGTTACTAGCACAATGCAGTTGTAAATTATTCACCAAAGAAAGAAGGATAAAGCGGATGTATTTAGTCATTGCGCAGTTTTATATAACTTAACGTCAAAACAATCCCTCGATGTTTGATGAATTGTACACGAACGTAGATATATAAGTAGCGTGCAGAGCAGACAGATAGTGCAACTGTATGAACATTCACAAGATGCTAGATAGCGGCACCATAGCATATACCGACCTTCAATGTTCCAAAAACCTCATTTTGTGACGTTCTTACCAAAAATCATCGAGAATTACATGTATAAGTGGTTGCAAATATTCACTTTCACAGCCAGTATATTTGGTAAAAATAAATGAGTAGTACCGGGAATACGTAATACACGAACGTATATACTTATTTTCCAAGTTCGACATACCCATAGTGGAGACAAATGTTTCTACACATGGCTAATAGGTAGCGCTATTATCGTGCTCACTTGTGAAATGCTCGTTTTACGACACGCAGTAACGCATTGTTTTAGTTAATTGTTTTAAGTAGTACTTATGGTGTTAACCCAATAAAGAAAAAGTAATTTCACGCTATTATTTATAGGGTTCGTGTAAAAATGTAAACACATTCGGCACGAGGCGAGAGAGATATAAGACGTCGTGAAATAGCCTAGGAGGAGGCTGTACTATAGTTAAATGAGCATATGCGCATGCGCTGGAACTTTGTGGCTATAGTACGACCTCAATATAGATCCTAATACGTCGTAGTTGATGGAGACAGGCCGGCTGGCTTGGCACAGGCGGCGGTGGCAGCAGCACGTGGTTTTCAAACTGTCACTGCTACATTTTTTAACGGATATTCACTATTTTTGTTTAATTTTTAATAGTGTGACTTACCAAGTAATAACTGCAACTCTACAATTCATATTTTATTGCAATGAATTAGATAATATATGTTTTATTCATTCATTGTCAGTGTAATTCCTTACAATTTTTTTTTGTCATAGAATTTTGTTAGTTTTTTAGGGTTCCTGAGACTGTATTCGTAGAATCGCTACCTGCGTTAAATCTACGGTTCGTAAAATCGGGGGTCTAGTGTATGTCAGTAGTGTTTTATGTACAGTATAAATTGTTACGCAGTACACAAACTTCTATCGCAGCAAACCTTTTTAAATTTATTTAATGCGTGTATTTATTTCATCAGTGTACTTTTTCTGCTAATACAATTATTTTTGGACACTGTTAGCTGTAATTTCACTACACTTCATGGAACAAGGAGAGTTGTTTGCGTGAACTCAGTATTTTTAATGTACCCATTTTACCGTTGTGTGTTACGTATCTTCTCTAGTTCATGTAAAATATTGGCAGGTATAGTTCTTTGGAGATATAATAGTTGCCAGTTTCACTCTTTGTTTGGATTGTAGTACGTACTTTATAATTGAGCTTCACAAGTTTAATTCCCCATTTCAGGGAATGCTTACTTGTATAACCGTATGGGTTTGTACACATGACCGTGGTATCTACTTAGCATAGCATACTCACAGTGATATTTACTTGCGTACTGAAAATATTTATTTATATTATATCACAAATATCACTAAAGTGTAAATTCATTAGGAAAATGATGTTAGAAACAATATTGACTGTTCAATGAACTGGTGCCATTTTTTTGAAACTAACTTGTTTGTAGTTCAATTCACTTGTCTATTTTAATTTTAAATAATTTTTTTTACACTTTGAAAAATAGAAAAAAATTCAGAAACTCATGCAGAATAAGGTCATAATGAGATTAAAGACAGTGTCGTTATACTAAAATTTAAGCCCATTATAACAGTGATGATGGAAGACTAATGTACCAATTCCAACTGATGTTATAGCAGTTCCCCAGTATTATAGGCACACAGTCTATTTATTCATTAAGAGTATTGGTGCATGCTGTGTATTTTATTTTTAAAGTTGTGAAACATTGTGCATTTAATTTAACTCATGTTAAATGGCATTATTTTAAAGTTATCAGAAATTAATTTAAATTAATGCTTCCTAGAACATATTTTCTTATGCTAACTGCAAAAATGAACATAACGTATTTCTTGCTGTTAATTGAGAAGCCAGATGCTGGTAATGATGTAGTAAGGTAAATGAAATAAGATTTGAAATGGCTTGTCTGTGGAAACTGTACTCTAATACTTATGTCGTACATTCAGTAATATAAATAGCTCAAGTTACTAAGTAAGGCTTTTGATTTCAGTATCTCTCGCTTTGATTTTGATGCCTCAGGAATTCAGCCACAAATTTTGCTGTCAGGACACGTAATTTCAAACAGGTAATTACAGTGGCCAACCGCTCTTCCAGGTATCGTGCAGTTTATAAAAATGTTTCGCTTTTACATGCACCAATGCCTTAAGCAAGGCCTTGCTCTTTTGTTTTGCAATTGTTTCGAAAATATATTTTTTTAACATAATATAATACATATATCAAAAATTCATACTGGCAGTTTTAACACTTATATATCATCGCGTGTTTCTGAATTTTTCTGTTGCAATACACCAAGTGGATTTTAGATTTTTTCCCCTGAAATTGAACATATTTTGCTGTCAAAATACGCCAAAACGAAGCAAAATAATTTTTTGCTTACAAACAGTACATTATTTTAAAAAGCTCTGGCAAAATTGTGTATCGTATGACTACACAGTCTATTTCAAAGCATTTGGTTAGAAAAAATTCAAAATATTTGCAATAGGGAATTTTTTTTTTATTATATTTTTATTTAAAAGTGCGTTTAATATAATGAACAACGGTACCATACTTTCATTCATTGCATCTGTGTAACTCCAGAAAAACTTAAATAAAATGAGCAGTCTGTTTTGCGTGACAAAAATGTGATCCGCCATGTTGATGTCCCTGTGACATCACTATACTGTACATTTAAATGTACGTAACACACAAACGACAGCAACATACGTTCAAGCCGTGAAATTGTGTTGAATAAAGTAGTTTACACGGTAAAATCGAGTATGGCTTGAACTCCGAAGAGTATAGGTGATTCGGAATAAAGTGAGCACTCAAAAAAGCCCTGATTAATTTCTATTTTCTGCCAGTTTATATCTTTCCGCTACATGTAAACATCAACATTGCCACGTGCTTTTATTTACATAGTCTTGTACAATATTTACATTTACTTTACAGTGCTCCTATAAATTTTAGCTACAATATGTACTCATTAAATGCACGGGGTTAAATATATGCTGTACTCAGTAGTAATCTTTGTGCCAGTAGGTTGGCAGCATTGCCAAGATGGCACCAGTCTCACGAGTCTTGGAATAACATGGTCTCGCTATTATTTTACCTTTCCACTAATAGTACATGGTGGCAGCGGTGCGGGTGTTGTAAAATTAAAATGTGGTAAAGAAGAAAAACGATTTTCAATTTTCATCATGTCTTTGAGTCAGCCAACTTCAGAAGGGAAAGGCGTAGCTAATCTCCATCCTCCGCCAGCGATGGATTTCGCCATGCCTACATCATGGGAGGCATGGAAAAGAAGATTCGGCAGGTATATTTCCGTGGCAGGCCATGAAAAGAAATCGGAAAGCGAAAAAATCAACATACTTTTGTAC
>PNEQ01039011.1:0-30284 GCA_003012365.1 Medauroidea extradentata | reverse complement strand
AAGTGAATATTTTGACAATATATAATTGAGGGCACCGTCACCAATGGTTGTGCACAGGGTAAACAGATGTTTCTCATTCGATTAACCTCTTACCTTAGATGTCTGTAACTACCATAGAACGTCAAATTGGCAATTTTATAAATAAGGCCCAGGCGAAGTCGCTGTTAGTGGCAGGGACAAACTTAAGACTGCTTTTCGCGTGGACAGCTATAGCTACTTATCCTGCTGCAGAATTAGTTCAACTAGCCGCTTGGACATTCTAACACTTGATGACTGAAGTACCAATCTTGTGTACAAAGAGGTTCTTCAATTAAAGTAAATATTATCAGTTATGAATAATACTCGCGAGCAAAGCCGCGGGGGACTGCTAGTCTACAATAAAAGAGCATTACATTTGTTGACAATAATAGCCGTAGACTACTGTTAGGACCTGCATATGAAAAAAGGAATGATATTCTTTTCATTGAAGAGAACGAACTTTAGCGTCTGCAGCAGGATAAGTAGCTATAGCTGTCCACGCGAAAAGCAGTCTTAAGTTTGTCCCTGCCACTAACAGCAACTTCGCCTGGGCCTTATTTATAGCCCTGCCTATTTGACGTTGTAGTGTTATTACAAACACCTAAGGTAAGAGGTTAATCGAATGAGAAACATATGTTTACCCTGTGCACAACCATTGGTGACGGTGCCCTCAATTATATATTTTCAAAATATTCACTTTAACTTTATTGACATTAAAAAGTTTCAGAGGGTAAAGGTTTCGCGGAAAAGTATTTGGTGCCCCAAACCTGAGATTAGTGAGATGATATATCGTCGGTTTACTGCCAAAAGTGACAAAGTCAAAATGAGATAAAATGATAAAAATGCTAGGAATATGTATACGTTGTTCACGAACAATTGCCCAAGTTTAAAGTCTATTCGTCGTTTCGTACCGTTGTGTCACAGTATAGTAACATACCACATTTTTGTTAATATATACAGTTTAATACTGTTTTTAAACGAAATAGCATTTATGACTTAATCACTTTTGGCAGTATACCGACGATATGTCAACTGATATTGTAGAGGAACCTAAGTGGAAAGCGAACTGCAATTTTACCCCTTTTAAAGACTACATGTAAATTGCACTAATTCAATCTGCCTTGTAGTTTTTGTGTGTCAGAATAGAACGTTTGCAAGCAGCTTTTAACGGAATTCAAGCCCAGAACCTCCCAGAATTTAGACCTGAGTGACAAACAACTTCGTCACGTAACGTCGAAATAATTCATGAAAATAACATTTATTGAAAAAAAAATAAAATAAAATATCTGTGTCCTGGGCTCATAGAGGTTGTACAACACCACGTCTCGATAGGTTACTGTAGAGTGAAACTCCTGTATAAGTTGTTTCTCGCTGCTCGTTCCTGCTTTTCGGATCGTCTGTCTTGATTATTGACCAACTAAGTTTTATTTTTAATAATCACTTTTCTTATAAAGAAAAAAAATTACATACATATTTTTTTTAATATTTACGTAAGCATCACTCTGACGCGAACAACACCTCAATATCGCTACTGGTTAGATAGATATCGTGGGTTGATGGAAAACAAATTTTGTGCTTTTTCACCCATTTAGGTGTCGAATTTCGAAATATTTTAAATTTACATCTTAGACATTTGTAATCCAACTGAAGTGTAAATCACATCGCTAGCCCGTTCAGTCGAATCAAAATCGAACATTCACTAAAAAAAAACACATATCACCTCTGCACAGTATTGAGAAATCGAATTTCGAAAAATCTGAAAACTGTTTTGCGATAATTTCTGTAATCATCATCCTGAAGCAAAAATTAATTTTATATCTCGACAGGTTCGATAGATATCGAGGATTTATCTAAAACACGTTCACGGTCTTTTCACCACTTAAGAGAGTAAATTTCGAAAAACCCTTGATTCACGTTTTAGAATACTTTATTGGTATCTCGTGGACGTAAAAACACAACATTAGCCCGCTGGGTTCAAGATATATCGACGAATAATTGAAAACACTTTTCATCACTTTTCACGTCCTTAGGTGGCGAATTTCGAAAATTCCTGAAATTACTTTTTAGGTATTTGAGTAAGCATCAATCCTAAACAAAAATCACGTCTCCATGTAAAAAGCTATGGCATCGATATATAGCGAATGTGAGTCGATAACTCATATTACCCCTTTTTTAACCAGTTTAGGGCCGAATTAAGAAAATATATTTTAAATGGTACTTGGGATATTTACAAAAGCACCAATTTAAAGCAAAGAGTACTTCGATATCTCGATTGATTCGATAGATATGGAAGGATAATCGAAAACACATTTCACGTATTTTCGCCCCTTTAAATAAAGAATTTCGAAATGATTTTAAGTCCTGTCATAGACATTTGTAAAAGTAACCAATTAAAGTTAAAATCACGACTATATCCAATTGTGTTTCAAAGATAAAGACGATTCATTAAAAACACATTTTTCCCCGTTTTACTGCCTGGGGGTCGAATTTCGAAAAAACCTCAAACTTATTTTTGGGTATTTACGTAAGCAATATTTTGAAGTGCATATCAACTCTCTATTCCGAAGGGTTCGATAGATATCGATAGTTGATTGGAAAGACATTTAAGGTCTTTTCAGCCCCTTAAAAGTTGAACTTCGAAAGATCCTTAAATTGGCGAATATGCATTTTTACGAGAGTCATATTAAAGTAAAAATCACCATGATTGGCCGTCGGGTTCGAGCTCTATCGATGTTTCTTCGGAAACACATTTCACCCCTTTTCATCCCCTTAGAGGTCGAATTTCGAAAAATCCCTTCTTAGTGCTCGCCTACGACCTGAAGGGAACCCCCACAAAAAATTTCACGATTCTAGGTCCAGTGGTTTGGGCTGCAGTTTGATATGTCAGTCAGTCAGTCAATCAGTCAGCTTTCATTTTTATATATAGAGATAAGAATGTTATTCTCCCCCATGAGGCATTCTAACCTCTATTTACGGCCACAATGATTGATTTGCAGCTTGAGAAAATCTTAAGGAAAATCTGACAATACCTTAATAATTTCTCAGTTTTTCCTTAGATTTCACTCACCTTTCGCCTTTGGAATGAAAATTTGTCACATTTCACTCAGAGAGGCCTTAGATTCTACTCAATATGACTGTGAAATCGGTCCTTAATGTATGGAGTCCGCAGTCATTTCCGCAGCAGTTTCTTCACTTGTGAGCGTGTGTAATCAACTGTAGGCGCTACCCGCAGTTACTTCAATGCCATATAAACGAAGGTATATATATATATATATATATATATATATATATATATATATATATATATATATATATATATATATATATATATACAGGCTGGTACCTGCAGAACATATAGCTGCAAATACGCAAGACGAACACTGAATTGGTTCCGTCATTTACGAATAATTTATTTTATTATTAATAAGCACTTCCTAAATTTATTCAGACCTTGTTGTGTGCCAGCCTTCCAAACTAAGATCAAGTTCTTTATCATTAGGTCCACACAAATGTTGTAGCGTTGAAGAAAATGTTTGTTTAAAGAAAACAATAATGGCAGCAATAATTTTGTTGCCTTAAATATAGATAAGTAGCAATTATTACTTATGGTAGTTAGTAGTAGTTGTTTTTTTAAGGCAAGTTTTATGTGGAAAAATTATTTTCTTTACTATAAAGTAAATCAATTCGTTATAGAAGGAGACTTGTTTTAAATTTAATTGTACTGTGATGTAGATTTGTGTGTAATATATATATACATACACACAACATTTTTATTTGCTGCCACGCAAGATTTCATTACCGTAAACCGAACAGCCTCAAATATTTTTTTTCCTATCAAGAGAAGTATTTACCGTAATGTCATCACAAATATTTTAATAGTTTCTTTCCCTGGAAACTAATAACAAACAACGTTTTGGGTACGCACGATTGTAATGTTGCCATAATTACCTGAATGTGCATCGTATGCCATGTACATGGAATAAGTGCTCGATTTTAAATACTACGTACTCAATTAGTTTTTGCATAATCACCGTATCGTGCAGAGATCAAACGCCTTTCAACTGATTGCTCCAGTTTATACATGTGTATGTTTATAATATTGCTGTCTCATATGTGGTGTGTATATTCAGTCAATTGTCCCAATAAATAACATGTGGTCAATGTATGCTAGTTCCCGGCCCCGGGATCCTAGACCAAATATCCAGTACCTCTATAATACTTGCACATACAGGATGGAACAAAAGGTCGCATTTACGATGGTTGTGAGATTATAGTAGAAGTCAAAATAAACAGTACTTGTAAGCACAAGGAACTTGACCGTTATGTCAGCTAGGAGCGCAAATAACGTGGATGATATACGAGCATGCATCCGCCATCACAGTATACGTTAGACCGACCACCGTTATCTGAGTGTGTTCGTTGTGTTGAAAGCAGTCTGTTCTATTTAAAGACAAACGACAGTATTAATCTGTGAAACATTTCGAACCACTGATTCGCAAAACGTTTACTATCTGTGTGTGTTGAAGTTAACGACAAGAAATTTCAGCAACGTGTTTTAAGGCCATGCACTTTAGTTTCCACTGTTTTTGGCGATAATTATATTTTAAACTTAAACGAGAGCAGATATCAAAAACCTGTTTAAAATGGTTTTTGTCGTGATAACTATTATTTTCAAGGCAAGAAATTGTACGGTTTTGACTAAAAAGTCAGTTAACCAGAATTTTGTTAATTTCATAATTAGCTAAAACCATAGTAGGCTACTTACTGTCTTGAACAAATCAGCCAACATAGAGAAGATGGTTTTAAACAAAACTTCCAGACAGATTTTTGATATCTGATCTCGTTTAGGCGTAAAAAATTAATATCGCTAAAAAAGAAACTAAAGAGCGTGGCCTTAATAGGGCGTGGTACATGATTCAACGCTAAAAGCATTAATCTATAACTGTAGGTTTCTTGAAGCCAATTTGCGAAAATTAAACAATATAAATCCTAGACAATCGTTTTAGCAAACGTTTTAAACTAAATGGTTTCCTGTGTTACGAACTTCTGAGGCACAATCTCTGACGCCGGAACCTCGTGCATTTAACTGCGGCGCAAGAGATCACGCGTTACGAATGAGTAAATTTGGATAAATATTTACTCATAGAGTTGGCCAATACCATTATCTAGGATAGTCATTGAGTATTTTATCCATATTAGCTTCGAAAAAAGCGTATAAATCATTTGATGATTTCTGCGCATATGTATGTACCACTCACTCTTAAATGTGAAAGGTGCCAAATCTTTCGTTTAAATGGTCCTGAGTATACGCAAAACGCATTTAGAGTCACAACGGTCTAAGTACACAAATCACGGCTCATACAAATGTTCTTCTTGACCGAGTACCATTCCCCGAACATTGTAAACGACACTTAGCGAGGTGGTGTTACGGTATCACGTTGCACTCGCATTCGGAAGGACCTGGGTTCGATCCCCTGTTCCGAACATCCTGATTTTGATTTTCCACGACTTCCCGAAATCACTCCAGGCCGCGGCCGTAGAAGAACAGGTCTGGACACTCGCCTGGAAACTTGACCCTCTTGTTGTTTGTCTGTAGGTCACCAAGTTGCCGAGAATATTGTGTTTTATTGGCGCTGATGTTACGGCGGTCGGCTCAAACTCTGCCCACTTCCCTCCCACTAAGATAAACAATTTATCAAAATGTATTTTTTATCAGTGTATAAAATACTTCCTTCGCTCATAATTTTAAATCTTGGCTCCAGAAATCTGTATTAAATTTATAATGTTAACAACGGAAAAAAATGGGCAGAGTTTGAGTCCGACCGCCCGAATTACAGCGCCAAAAAGGACAACATTCTCGGTAACTTGACGAACTACAGCCAAACAACAAGGGGTCAAGCAAAATACATTGTTAGATAGGCGAGTGTCCAGACCTGTTCTTCTACGACCGTGGTCCAGGTGAATGCTGGTGTGCAATGGAAGACTCCTCTTCCAGCTACTGCCATTGTACCAAGTTATGTGTCACCGTCTCTGATGACCTCGATGTCGACGAGACGTAAAGACCACTTCCTCGCCTTGTAAACAACAGGGGGTCACGGCGGTGTAGTTGCCAGAGCACTCACCTCTCATTCCTGAGATCCGGGTTCAACTCCGGTCCTCGCATGTAGACATTGCCGCTGCTCCACACCTCATATCACCCCTCACCAACGCTCAGTACTTTACTGTTAAGTCTGACTATACTCTCATGTTGTGTAAATGGACCATAGTACAGTACTTGTAATCAACGCGTTGTTCCACCTTGCATGTGAGGTAAGTGTTGCAACACATACCGCATTTTGTATTTATGAGTTAAAATAATACAGCGATATTATAGAGCTTAGAAAATAACTTGAAGAGAAAATTTTCTATCAGTTTTATGATTTTAGATCACTAGACGAGAACGTATAGCTCGTGCAGTAGTTTTCGTTCTAGAAATACAACTAATGGTCTGCTATGTTTAGTCAAACTTGCACACGCCAGTTCATGTAGAAGGTGTCTATATTCGAATTTATTTATACCCATCCCAGTACAGAAGTGATCTCAGGTATTGCCTATAGCATTGTGTTCTGTATGTGCACACGTGAACTACACTAGTTCTAGAAGGTCAAAGTGCATTTAACTTAGACCATTTAGCTACTTAAAACGTTGTATGCAGGTATCGCTCTTCTTATTGTTTTACTACTATGCTATTGATGTGCTTGCTTGTCACTTCGGCAAATATGGTGATCACGTTAAGGCTTTGCTGTTCTAAATACCATGAAATGCTATGTGTACTTGCTTGCGGTCTTGCAGTTATGCAGTCATAAAGCTATACGCTATGCTATGAACCCTGCAATTTTATGAGAGAACAAATATTGTTACACCGTTCTACTAAACCGTAAATCTTTTCTACAGAAGTTTTACAACCAAACGTACCACTTTAACCGCCTTCACTCTCAACGAAACACATCTGATTGATGTAGTAAACTACCACTGGAAAACATGTACGTGATTTATCTTCATAGCTATTCGTGAAAATAGACCTTCACTGATCGTTCAGAAGTTTTCGACAATCGATGGCTTTGCGAAACCCTGCACACTGTAATTATGTGCCAAGGATGACAATAACATGCGCGTCAAGTGCCCCTTCGCCGTAACCGCGCAAGTTACGTGCAGCTTTTACTTCGTACATATACTGTAATTTCATTGGAGGCAACCGTACTTAAAGGGCTCGTGCATGTTTCTATATTTGTCTCATTTCTATCCAGTTACAATATTTGGAGACACAGCGACGTGAAAATGCTGTTTTCAGGTATGCTGGAGGGCTGCGTGATATTATGACAGTTTAATTTGAGTTAATGTACTGCATTATTATTATTATTACTACTATTATTATTATTATAACATTATTTGAAGTTAACTAACAACCCGATGACAAGCTACCTTCCCTCACACTGCTTTTCTGAACATTTTCTTCCACCTTCAACCAACTCCTCTCACAATATGTTAATTCTGTTATGGTTTTCACTAACATTTACTGATGTTTTCAAAGTGCCATTTTCCTCCAGGCAATTTATGTCTTACAACTACACTTTCTCATTTCAGCCTCACATAAGGTGAGAATTATTTTCATAGACGAATAATTCGTAAACATGTGTGGTACAAATACCTTCATTCACGATATCCATGCAGGAGAATTTGATACTATTCGTCAATATCAAGTGAGTGAGAGATTTTGTTCAGCACTTAACATCTAGGTCTTTGCGCTGGTGAGGGGTGACATGACGTGAGTATGGAGCCGAACCGCAATGAAGGGGAGGGGGAAGCTGAGATCCCCAAGAAAACCAGCTGGCATAATTCCCTCATGCGAAAATCCAGGGACCGGCCCCTCCGGGAATCGAATCCGGATCGCCTTGGTGGAAGACGAACCACTCTGCCACCGCAGCCCCATGAGTCTCTAGCATGATGTTTTCTGTAAAAATCATTGTTTGCACGTATATATATCTATAAATAGCTGTTCTGGGAACATAGTTTCTTTACAGAAAAAGTAAAAAACTATTACATGTAGACGTCACTTTTTACCTAAATCATGTCGTGTGTCATTAAAGAGAAAAAATAATTAAAGTGGCATCTTTAGAGCATTGGCGCTCAGTTTCCTGAAGATAAAAGAGAAAAATACATCCTGATGCCTGTAGTTCAATCCTTTGGCTTTTGACACATGTAGTAATAACATAATGTTACAGATCTAATTGTGTTGTTATTGGACTACAACGACCGCGGTCAGCCACGGCCTCTAAGGCCGACACTTACTGGCTCACCATTTGCCACATCACCTCTATGTGCACGGCACTCAACTAGCGTCTGCCTTCCCATCGAGAACTTCTCTTATAGGCTCATATTGCATACAAATGAAATAATCGTTTGATGTTTACCACTTATGTTTCGATTGTCTATAATAACACATCTCGTAACGTATAAAACGGCTTATCATAGTCTGGGCTAAGTACGGTGATAACTTGCAGTTGGCCTACATGGACACCGACAGTTTCATCTACGAAATACGAACAGGTGACTTTTATCAAGACATATCCACCGATCCTGACTTCCAGAATGAATTCGATACATCAGCCTATCCTGTCGACCATCCACGCTACTCGGCTCAAAACAAAAAGGTTATAGGCAAATTTAAAGACGAATGTAACGGTGTGCCTATGACTGAGTTTGTAGGACTGCGTGCAAAGATGTATGCCTACAGGTGCCGTGAGAATCCATGCAAATAGGCTAAAGGAACCCAGAAATGTGTGATCACAAAGAAAATTACCTTCCAGGACTACATCAGAGTTCTGAACAGAGAGAAGGCTATGCGAGTAACTATACATAGTATAAGATCACGGAAGAAGCAACTATATTCCGAGTGTAGCAACAAACTGGCGCTTATTTGGCTAGACGACAAGCGATATGTGTGCGAAGACGGAGTAAACACTCTACCATATGGCTACTCTGACTAAAGGTAAGATGTGTTCATTATACAGGTACTATTTAAAGTGTATCACTGTAGCATACTATTTCCTTAGAAAAAATGTACTGAGTGTAAGTAACATGATGAAACACCTCTCCCCGGCAGTATCTTACATCCTGACTACACCGAGATGACCCGCGCAATATGCTGAAACGACATTATCTGACAAAGTCTAGTACCTAATGCAACACACATACTGCTAGAGGACTGCAATGAAGAGAGGCTTGGCACACTACTAGCAGTTACATGAATTAGCAGTGACGAGAAGGCTAGCGAAGAAATCACGAGACTAGCCAAGACTACATCACGAAACTGTTTAAGCAACATTACCACATCGCTGAGGACAGTTACCGATATACAGTATACCCGATGTCTCACAACAGCTCGAGAATGTTATTGACTAGAAATGTATACAAAATAATAAATTTCGCAATAAAATTTTTTGTAAATAAGTTTCCCAAAGCAAAATTAATGGGTACAAAAAATTTATTGTTGTACTACAATAAGTGACATAGAAGGTGGAGTTAGTGTATGAAATAGGAGGGTGGAGAGAGAGAGGTGGGTGGAGCAAGAGAGAGAAGATGTGTGGAGGAAGTGTTAAAAATATTTAAATGAAGTACACAAGTTAAAAAAAGTATTACAAGTCACACATACAAGGGAAAACAAGTGATAGGTTAAATAAAGAACGGAGACGAGGCTAGACATGTGACTTGGTAGAGGAGGGTGGAGAAAGAGAGAGAGAAGAGGTGTGGAGGGAGTGATAAAAATACTTAAAAACAATACACAAATTTTAAAACGTAATACAAGTCACACACATAAGGGAAAACAAGTGTTAGGTTAAAGGAAGAACGGAGACGAGGTTAGACATGTGACTTGGCAGGAGGTTAGGTAATGTAAGATAAGGTTAGATACAGGCAAAACAAAATCAAGTAAATAACATATTGTACACAATCATCTACATACAAGAAAGTAACTTAAACCAAAGTACCAATAGGCACTATGCAACACTAGAAATCACATACCAAAGTTCAACGTACAAGAAAATAAATCAAAGCAAATATTTAAAACGAAAAAAAAAAAAAAGTCTTGGAGCTCTAACTCAGAAATCCAAGCAGTAACGTGCAATATCCATTAAGGAGAGAGAGAAAATGTGTGGAGGGAGAGAGGTGCAGGGTGAAGGGAAAGAGAGAAAGAGAGAGGAGGGTGGAGAGAGTGATAAAAATACTTAAAAGCAGTACACGAGTTAAAAAAGTTATATAATACATACATAGGGGAAAAAGTGTTAGGTTAAAGGAATAACGGAGACAATGTTAGACATGTAACTTGATAGGAGGTTAAAACAAGAACCTAAACCACAACCTAAGGAGCAATCACAACTATTGTCTATGCACGCTCCGCACACAACTGTGCTCGCTCCGCACACAACTGTGCTCGCTCCGCACACAACTGTGCTCGCTCCGCACACAACTGTGCTCGCTCCGCACACAACTATGCCCGTTCCACACACAACTATGCCCGTTCTGCACACAACTACGCTCGCTCCGCACACAGCTATGCTCGCTCCGCATACAACTATGCCCGCTCCACACACAACTGCGCCGCTCCGCACACAACTACGTCCGCTCCGCACACAACTATGCCCGCTTCGCAATACATCTCAGCACCCATTTACTTATGCTGTGAGTGACTCATCGCACGTTCCTTAAAATTAGCACCGCAGGCACCCCACACCACTATGTATGCTCCTCGCATTGGTTAGGTTGGATTAGTTTAGGTTAAGTGGGGTAGTACTCCGAACGGTGAGATTTGGAAATAGGACGGACTGATCAATTAGTACATACAACATCAACGGTATCTAGCAACAACACTGGAACCAAGACGATTGGTATAGCTACTAGCTGTCCTGGTGGAAAGACTCAGTACCAAAGTGACAAAATCTAAACGCCACCTAGGAAACGATCAGTAACTACTTGCAGCCCTACCTAGAGGTTAACTACATAATTAAAAAAAGAGTATCTATAAATCAAGATAACGGATAGAAACAAAAATGTTGGATTAGTTTAGGTTAGGCGGGGTCTCAAATACAAATGTGTTTACAGATACAGATCCGGTGATCCGGTGCCTAGGCTCCTGCAACAGAAGGAACTATACTCTACTACTAAGGCCTGCTCAACTTATCCCCCCGCCTAATTACTACAGTAGATCAATCACGTAAAGTTAGAATCTTTTCAGGCACTTCCAACAGCTTTAACCACCAACAACGATATATTATTACATTGCTATTTCAGGCATTTACTGTTGGAGACTGTGCGCGGTACACAATGTGTGTGTTTTTCTTAAGGGCGCGATCTACCGCAATTTTCATCACAATTTTTTAATTTTTTTGTACCAGGTATTTTTTTTTCTTATTTTAGACACAAAATGTGACTAAATTTGGCTCTAATGAAATTTTTTTATCTCTCATAGTTTTCGCATAATGGCTTGTTAAAATCATATTTTGCATGTTTTCGTTTAAACGACTACGCTAAAACTAACTGACATACCAAACTCAAAAAAAATCACAGTGGATAAAGACATTGCAGGCTACAACGACACGCTCATAAAATTAAAGAATAAAAATTATTTGAATTTTAAAGAAATGAAACTAAAAATAAAAATTTTAAAATTTCAATAATTGAGACATATATGATTAGGTTGTATACGTCTGACACTACGTATCTCTCTGCAGACCAATAGCAGGCATCAAATATTTCAACAGGTTTTTTTTTATTAAATCAGTCAAATAGGGCAGTGGCTCCTCGTACATGTGAAAGCCAGTAATTTTGTTATAAGCTGAACGTATGTTGAAACCCAGTAAACAGTCAAGTTTTCCGGCGATATTCCATCACCTCTAAATATTACACGTGTTCCTTCCCATGTACATGAATATACATACATACGAAAACCCATTGTGTGTGTATATATATATATATATATATACACACACACACACGGCTTGTCCCGTAAAATGGTTCCGATAATTACAGAGGGTGTAGTGTGCATCAAAATAAGACATATCGGTCCTATATACATAGGTCGTAAATGTAATATCTATCGATATCGTCGTACGAGGAGCATATCTTGCACACCGAGCTCTTTGGTACGTAACGAATGTCAATACCTTGGACTGACTGTTCCCCTGATCTTAACCTTTTAGACTTTTGGCTGTGGGGATATGTTAAGACCGTGGTGTATGCAGCCTCCATACATGATGCGGATACACTAAGCGAACGCGTGTTCCATGCCTTCAACGCAATCCGGCAACAACCAGGGATGTTCCAAAGAATGTGTGAGTCCATGCGGTGTAGGGTGGAGGGCTGCATTGCAATGTATAGCGATCACATCGAGCACCTGTTGTGACGAGTAGTTCTGGGACATTGTGTTCATGTGTAGTACACCATGGAGCCGATTAAATATCGCCACCTGCTATTTGCACCGACGCAGCGCAACGCAAGTGCAGAGCAAGTTAAACGGGTCCTCTATGGCATTACGTGCATCGTAAGGAGACGCAACGCAGGTACACATTTTACGTTGCACCCAAAAATGGGAAATTTAATCGGCCTCCATAACTCGATAGATATTACGTTTACGACATATGTGTATAGGACCTATGTCTTCTTTTGATGCATACTACTACACCCTCTGAAATTATTAGAACCTATTTATGGGACTTCCTGTGTGTGTATATATATATATATATATATATATATATATATATATATATATATATATATATAATATTGTTGCATGCTGTGTTTCTGAGGGCGGGCTGTATGGGGCCTGTGTCGAAACATCTTGAGGGCTGGTCCATGACTCAAAGCCCGGGTGTCTCATAGTGGGAATCCCGCCGAAACTACATCATAGATACATGTCCCAACTGCGCTTTTACCCTGCGAAGCGGCGTACGTGATTCAAATCACATGCGAGACATGATGAAATGTCTAATTTTAGACCCCTGTAATGCGGGGAAGACCCGACTGTTTGGCCAAGTATAAAAGCTCCGAATCGACAAATTCAGGGAGTTCGCTATTGGTAGTGCTAGAGGAAGGTGCTACGCCTGTGGAGAGAGACTGGTGAAGACATCTTGGTGACGTCAGAGTCTACTGTGAGGCGGCAGGCGGCTACCTTCGGAGCAGTGTTGGCGATACAAGAGGACTGCTGCGGCGGGCTGACAGGCGAAGAGGAGGTGCGCGACGGGAGTCGAACCGAAGACCTCAAGAGTGAAGACAGCGGTGCACTCGGGGTGCTGCGCAGCACATGGGGAACCATCACCACTTCGGACTGATAAGGTTGTACATTATCCCTATTTGAAAGCCTGTTGATTGGATATATGACTGAATTTTATTGTGATTTGTAATTTTCAATTAATTGATGGTATACTTTTTTGTGCTTTAATTATCCAAGCTAATTAACGTGTCTGTGACACCGGAGTAGTTGTGTGCATAACTAATTGTGTTGTGAGAGTTATAGTTGATTACTGTTTTGTGTATTTCGTAGCTTTGTGAGCTATTAAATTCAGTACTTAATTTAACTCTTTTATTTCTGATTATAAGACCTCTATCCCAAAGAACTCATGGGAATTGCCCACATATAAAGTTTATGTCTCAAACTTGTAACAATATACACACACTCACATACAGGATGTTCGGGAATGAATTGTAAATCACACGGGTGGTAGACAGCGTGAAAAATAAACATTGTTTGTTGGAGAACATTTATCCGAAAATAGCACCCTGCAAAAGTGGAGGGACAAACACAAGCGAGCACAAATTTGAATAGTGCGTGCTCCGAGATGCCAGTCTAGTGGCTGAGCGGGTGCGTCATTGTAATGCAACCAAGTATCAGGTGTTGATGAAGACAGAAACAACCTACAGAAACAACAGACAGAAATAACCTACAGGCCGCTGTACAGCACAGTTGATGTTTGCTTGTAGTTCGTTGATGTGTTTAGTTTTGTATGATTAGTGCAGAGTTGACGGTTGACAGTTGAATGCGCGCGGTACTGTGATAACGGATTTTGCGAACATTAACATCATGCCACAATGGACATTCGCAGACATGACTGATATGCACTTGGTGTATGGAGACGCAAGAGGAAATGCAGCAGAAGCAGTCCGCATTTACCAAGAGCGCTATCCTAACAGATGTGTACCAGACAGAAGGACGTTCATACGTATTGACCAGAGGCTGCGTGAGACTAGGAGTCTGATTCCACGAATGGTTGACCTCGGTGCCAGGCGAACTGTGAGAACGCCACGTTTCGAGGAACATGTCCTGGAGCATGTGGCCGAACACCCATCAACCAGCATTCGGACCACAGCGCACAACACCGTGTGGCAGGTTTTCCACGAACAGCCTGTTGCATCCTTACCAACGTCAACCAGTGCAGGCGTTGGAGCCAGCAGACTTCCCGAAACGAGTTGCGTTTTGTCAATGAAACAGTGTTGTCGAGCGATGAGGCAATGTATACACGTGACGGTATGTTTAACAGCAGAGACAGGCACGTGTAGAGTGACGATAATCCGCACGCAACGCACATTACTGCGTACTAGCGGCGGTTTGTGGACAGAGAGTGTTCTCAACAGTTTGATTGGGCCACATGTCCTACCCCAGCGACTCAACGGTAATGCGCACCTCAATTTTGTGCAACACATCCTCCCGGATGTACCACTAGCCGTCAGGTTCAACATCTGTTTCTGCATGACGGTGCCCCAGCCCACTACACACGTGCTGTGAGACTACATCTGAACGACATCTTTCCAGTGGGTTGGACGTGGTGATCTGGTCGCCATACCTATACCCTCTCGTTCACTTTCTGTGGGTGGAGAACATAGTCAAAGGCTTGGTTGACAAATAAATAGTACTTCGTGACGTATTGCTTATTCTTCAAGCAATACTTATTTCAGCAATGAATTAACTAACTGCTACTTCACGAGGTAATACTTTAACTATCATTGCTTATATAGGCCAAGATGTACCTAATGAAGTAAACCAAATATGTAACACTACAATATCAGTACCAACATGACACAACTAAACTTTTATTTTATTTACAGATGTCACTTAGTGTAATTCAATATTTGGTTACATTTTACCGTCAATTCAACTTTCAAGTATTTTTCATTTATTTTAATACAGGTCTAAAATTAAGTAACAATACTTAGCTATGTCAAAAACGTGTTAATTAATGTGCTAACATATTTTTGTATCTATGCAGTTTGCTAACTGTGAAAGAGAAAAAAGAATACATTCACGTGTCGACTCGCTGAAAAAATGCGTTTTACATTACCACATGTCGCATACTTGTCGATAAGAATATTTTACTCGATTGCGTTTCAGTTGATATTCAGCGCACGAAAGTAAATTATTGTGAAATTTAAGTTCATAAAATGCCGCTAATTATTGCCAAACATATTTGCTTGCCAACTGACATATTACCTCATATCACAAAGTTGACTTTGAACACGTGTAATTTTTGTGAATGCTGTGGTAAAGTGTACTAACATTTTACTGTTGTGATCTTATGATTAACTTTCTGTCAAATTCAAAGTTCGCAAACTTCCACAGTATGATTTCTATGTACCTGTTGTACTTGGCGGAAATTTGTTTAAGTTAGAGATTGCCAAATGTGCGTTAGTTTGCTTCAATGAAGTTAATATAATGCTTGTTTTTACAAGTATAGGTCCTAACAGTGCGGCTGTTATTGTTTCAAAATGTAATGATCTTATATTATACTTCCTGAACATGTACTTTACCGCATCTCATGCTGCGGTTGAAATAAAGTTATGAACGACAATAATTACTGCCAGACGTCTTTTGCCTATCAACTTATAACTTATCTCAAAACTGACTTTGAGCATTGCCTATACTATATGTGATTTTCGAGCAAGATAAAATAAAGTGAACAATCTTGTGCACTAAAATTGAATGTTGTGATCACATAATTATCTTCCTGTCAGCTGCAAACCCAAAATGTTACCAATTGACGAAATTGTATTTAGGTTAGAAGCGACGCTAAAGTTCGTTCTCTTCAGTGAAAAGAATATCATTCCTGTTTTCATATGCAGGTCCTTACAGTAGTCTACGGCCATTATTATAACATAATATAACAAATGAAATGCTCTTTTATTGTAAATAGTGAAACTGTGCTTGATTGCATCTTATGCTGCCGTTAGTTAGGCTGCATAGGGGGACTCGAAGCCTGTTATTTTTTGTAGTTTTGTCAAAGAAATAAGGGCACGATTTTTTGTACAATGTAAACCACGATTTCTTCATTTACATATTAGCTTAATAACAAAAAATTTACATAAGTATAGCAGTTAGGCTAGGCCAATACGCTTTACTGGGTGTAATGTTTATTAGACCTAGGTTGGCCTGCATTTAAAAGTAGGCCTGTTATAAGTGGATTTTCAATCTACAACTTTTTCATCATGATTCCATCATTCATCAGCATTCCCAATGATATTACTGCCGTACGAAATTCTTTAAAGAACCAAAAATATGATGAAAGTACTTGAAACAAGGTAAAGAAACGAGGTTATGTTTCTGTAACTACGTTTGTTGATTTTTATTTTTCCGGTTTGTTACATGTACGTTTTATGCATTTCATTATTTGTAAAATACTTCTGAATCTTCGTTAAATATATGAAAATGAATATTAATGTGAAGGGATGAATCCCTTACATAACCAATTCTTTACACACGATACCTGTAATTATGTCACCAAGGAAGCATACTTGATGAAGTACTACTGCTTATACACGTGGATAAGCAATGCTTATTTGATTATGAATACTAATAAAAAATTAGAACTTATTTTGCGACTGTGAATACATATTAAGGGCGCGGCTACCACAATTTTCATCATAATTTTTTTATTTTTTATCTGTACCAGATTTTTTTTCTTATTTTAGACACAAAATGTGACTGAATTTGGCTCTTATGAATTTTTTTATCTCTCATAGTTTTCGCGTAATGGCTTGTTAAAATTATATTTTGCGTGTTTCCGTTTTAAGGACTACACTTAAACCAACTGATATACCAAACTCAAGAAAATCACAATGGATAAAGACTTTGCATTGACATGCTCATAAAAATAAAGAATAAAAATTATTTGTATTTTAAAAATAAATTATTGAATTTTTTAAATTTTTATTTTCAGCTATCTCCTAGTGATATTCATGCGCGCCGTATATCAGCCCAATTAGATGATTGGAGTAACATCAACACATTCTAGTTTATTGAAAAAATATATATTGATGTTCATAAGTGTTTTGTAGTAATTACTGTTCAATTGCTCCTATTTACTAATTTCCTATTGTAAAAAATATGTGAACGCATTTGGATGAATCCTTTTTCATTTGTTTGTCGCAGTATACTGTTTCCGTCATTATCTCGAAACTTACTTTTTGACACTTAGCCCCTTACGAATGTTAAGTCCTCAATTAGTTTTGTAAGCAGTGATTGACTAATGTTATTAATTGCAGATGCTGTAATTTCTATTCTCTTAGCATTGGTGAAAGTGTCATAAACTCATTTGTATTCTCTATGGCGGTATGTTACGAAGGAAACATGTTTACATTTGTGAATAATCTGTTCGTGACATTTGACCATAGACAAAGACGGTTTCACCATTTGACTAGTGTTGTTTCGCGATAGTAACCATGGACGCCTGCGAAACAGTACGACACCATGTGGGAGTATTTAAAAGCAACGTATGCATTTGTGTGTGAAAGCAAAATGATGTAATTTCGAATGTTTACTGTGACTTTGTGAGTATCTGACACTTTCACCAATACATACACATACATAACAATGCATACGAAGTAACTGTGTTGTCTGCGGCTTAGTTCGCGTGGTTTTCAATTTACTGCGATACTGCGATAATATGTTTAGTATATTGATTTTTCCACTTCAAAGATTTTTCACAAACTAAACTTTTATAAAAAAATAAGTGTTTGGATTCTTAAATTTTTATGTAAATAATAATATCAATACTGATGATAATAACGTAAAAGTGATAAATTGTGGTATTTATTTAGTTCTGTAAAAATTTTATTGCACAAAATTGTTATTAAGTTTTATTAGAGATAGTTTTAGAAACATTTTGGAAAATAAAATGTTTTCACTAACAATTTTTTGGCTACCCCTTTTATTTTCTCCGTGCCTTATCTCCCCCTCCTTTATATACATACATATTCTCTTACCTTCCCTCCTATATATACATATTATAACTTATTTATATATTATTTTACTTCAGGAACCTTCGCAGGGCCACGCTCAACAACTGCCCAAAGTTTATACGCAACTGAATGAATGATATAGAAAAGCATGCGTTACAGATACACATTCATCTTAATATATAAAATTAAGTGTCCTGACACACTCACTCACTCACTCACTCATCAACGCACATCCCAAACCGCTGGACCTAGAACCACACAATTTTGAGGGAAGCTTCCCCTTGCCCCATAGGCACCCATTAAGAATGAATTTTTTCCGAAATTCGATAATTAAGGAGGTGAAAAGGGGTGAAATGTGTATTCAAAGAATCCCTGGTAGCTCATTAACCGGCAAAGCTATTAAAATTATTTTAACTTCATAATATTGCCCAAAGAAATACATATTGGCGAATTTTACGAATTTGCGAAATTCGAAAATTAAGGGGGTGAAAAGCAATAAAATGTGCTTTACATTAATCCGTGATTTTTCCTAAACCATTTCAGATAGTGAGTTGATTTTTTCTTTAAATTGATGCTTAAGTAAATATCTAAAAATAACTTTTAGAATTTTTCGAAATTCGTCCTTGAAAGCTGTATGAAAAATAAAATGTGTTTTCAAATAATTATCTGTAACCCGTTGAAATATCGAGATGACTTTTTGATAAGAATGAAGCTTGTGTAAATATCTACAAATCAAATTCAGGATTTTATGAAATTCGAAAATTAAGGATGTGAAAAGCAGTAAAATGTTACAGTCTCCCGAAAAAGAGAATGATCACGGAGAAAGAATTCAACAGTTGTTTCTTTTTTCAAACCTACTAATAAATAAAACCTCTTTGGACTTAGCCTGTACATACAAAATAATTATCACGGCCTGCATTTTTAAGGCCCTGTTACGGAGTTTTGCAGTGATTTCGAAAATATTTTTTATAGCTACCTAATACTCATATCAAAATTTCGCTGCACAGTTTTGACACTTATATGTTATAATTTGTAGCTAAATTTTTTTGTTGAATTATACCGAACTATTTTTTATATTTCATTACCCAAAGTACCACGTTTTTCGTTGTGAAAATAAGCAAAAATGAAGAATATTATTTTTTTGCTGGCGAATGGTACATTATTTTTAAAAAACTGCGTCACAGTATTGTGCATCATGTGATTGCACATTGACTCAAATTTTTTCAAAACTTTTGGTTAAAAATTATTTGAGTTATTGGCACCAGTCTGAAAAGAAACTCGGGAACAAGCCCTTAAGCGTTCACTCAGGTATTGTATAAAGTTTGTGTTGTGGGAGGGGTGGGGTTACGGGTTCGTATCCCGTGCAAGACTTTGCGATGGGAATTACTATGACATCATACGAGCATTTTGCGCCCGCTCTTTACACTGAGCTAAGACAATTTATAGTTCACTGTTATTGAGTACGCTAGCTGTTAAATGCCTTCATTATATATTTTATCCAGATTTACTGTTTACACTACTTAAATTCACGCGGGCAAAGCCGCAGCCGGGCAGCTAGTGTGTGTGTCTATATATATATATATATATATATATATATATATATATATATATATATATATATATATGTGTGTGTGTGTGTGTGTGTGTATGTATGTATATGTGTATATATATATATATATATATATATATATATATATATATATGTGTGTGTGTATATATATATACATATATATATATGATAAATGTGTATCTGTAACGCATACATCCATACATAAGCACTATTGCATTAGAATTGAGAGTGGCCGGAGGTAGTCACGACAGTAAAGAAAATTAGAGTTTCCAGAGCAGGGACGTGTGATAGCTCAATTATGGCCACGTGTCCGTGACGTAATCATCCGGAGTATTGGGACAGACGACCTTCTTCCCTATATCTCTTCTCTTGCAACGAACGAAACAACCGCTATCCCATCTATGAACTGACTCTGCTCTCATAATCGTTACAATCATCACATACTTTCAGACCATTTACCGGCGTTTTAAACTTATGGTTCTACAATTTTTTTCAAACAGTTCCTAGTTATGTAAACCGTATTCTCGTAATTTTGTTCTGATAGAGGCGATAGTGTGTAAAATACTGACATGAAAGTTGTTAAATTGCATCATGTTACATTTTCTTCAGAATTTTCACTTTGTACTAGGAATTTTTTTCTACCTAGTACCTTCCTTTTCACTGATTATTATTTCTCACTCTAAAATTTTTGTATGTATGTTTCCATAGCTATCTTCGCATTTGAGGCAAAGGTATCTAAACTACACTGAAAATCCAGAGAGTGTATATTCAATTTATATTGGAATACATTTTCAGCCACAAAATTTAGTTTTTCAACGTAGAAATATGTAGCCAGTGAAGTAGGTGTCTGTCATGAAACACTGTTGGCATTTCTATTGTGTTTTCTTTTTCTTACAAAATAAACATTTTTATTGTATAAACAGTTCCGTAAACGTGCCAATGAATTTATGGATACGAAACATATATCTACAATACCAGCGTACCATATTAACATAATTTTATATAAATAATTGTAAAAATTGTAACACCGCCAGATGTAAACAAGACAAACCGTCCACTAAATGACTACTAGCTCTCGGCAACAAAAAGGGAATCATCACTTTCTCTTGCTGGAGAGTATTACGCCGTGTCAAGACCTCTTCCTCTTAGACCGTAACCGTGGGTTAGGAAGATAAACGAATTTATTATGGACAAGTTTGCAAGGGAAACGTTCTGCCGCCAGTTGCACTGATGTCGTTAAGGGGGCTACTAACTTTGCTGAAGTCGGTACCGAGGATTCACGAATGTGACTGCAACAAATGATTGTGTACACAGTGTTGCAAAACAAACGAAGAACAGTCTCACGGACACGGGGGTAACATAATGTCTGAATGAGGGCGAGGGGAGTGAAGCCAAGAGGGGGGTAGGTAGCTACCAAATATGCCAGCCGTCATACTGCTTTAACCTCAAAAGTACACATCAGACTGGTATTTTTTATGGTAAATTAATGTATTATGCTGTTTAATTGATGTTTTAGGTTGAAGACTCTATATTTTAGCCCTGTTTACACACCCCTAACTAATATTTCCTCAAATTTTTAATTAGTCGGCCATATTTGTACCAACCATGTTAGGCATTTGTTTGGTTACAATTCCCGGCGACATGCTCCATCTGGAGCCTTCTAACATCTTTGCTCACGGAGGACGTTAAACTACATTCGGGAATCTTCGGTACCGACCTCGGCAAAGTTCGTAACCCCCTTTCTGATAGCAGCGCAACTAGCGGCAGGACTTTTCCCTTGCCAAACTATTATCATTGAGTTTCCTAACCTGTAGTAGAATTACCCTCGCCTATGGCCAGGCCCTCGTAACTGGAACAGGGAAAATGAAGTTTGCCGAAGACTGTCAAAGTTTTTCGTCGAACTTATCAACGAAAATTATACAGCTATAGCAACAGTCACTAACGAATAGTTTTACTATTTAGTGTGTTGGAAAGTTAAATGTGATGATGACAAATATGAACATGGCCATGGGGGTAGCATAAGGTCTAAATGAAGGCGAGGGGAATGAAGCCAAGAGGGGGGAGAGGTAGCAACCAAATTTGCCAGCCGCCATACTGATTTAACCTCAAAAGTACACATCAAACTGGTATTTTTTATGGTAAATAAATTTATTATGCTATTTAATTGATGTTTTAGGTTGAAAACTCTATATTTTAGCCCTGTTTTCACACCTCCCAACTAATATTTCCTAAGTTTTTTAATAAGTCTGCCATGTTGATACCAGCCACGTCAAGCGTTTGTTTGGCTTCAATTCCCGGCGACATGCTCCATCTGGACCCTTCTAACATCTTTGAACATGGCAATACTGAAACGTCTCTTTCCATAGTTAAATTGCGTGTTCTGTCGTTGGTGTTTACAGGCGAATTGTAACCATAGATTAACCTACTTTGGAAGTCTTCGGCGAAAATAGGTTCTCGTTGTTTAAAATGGGCGTTAGCTAGGACTCTTTTACTACACGTTGGCTGGCTATAGCGTTCCTTGAAACGTCTGTACGTAGGACAGATTGTCGTGGGAGAGAGCGAAGTGCTAGTAACTTGACCCTTGTTTGCGGGTTGCTATATTGAAGGTCGTGGCCTTCTGCTCTAGGCGATTGTGACCGTCCCCAATCTCCGCACGCGACAGCGACAAGGCTGATTGCAGTTGACTAACAATCGAAGGAAGATACATGAAGCATGAATGGCTCACCTTTACAGAACCGGCTAGAAGTGGCGTCCTCCAAAATAAGCATTCGTTCGTACAATAGACGACCGTAAATTCCGTTCGCAACTCTTGTGTGGCTCAAGGTAGCGCCAAATGTTAAGGGGGTTATGCACCTGACGCATGAACGGCATTGTAGCGTGTCGCTCCTATTCTATTCTACACAAAACAACTAAACTAATTTACAATGCGTTTATCTACGAAAAGAACACACAGTTAAAACTATGCTCCTAACATTTTAAAAATGCAACATGCTGATTAAATACAAGTTTTTGGGGCCCTTCTAAATTGCAAAAAACGGCTTTTTTAGACAGCTGTAACTGGAAAACTACCACCAGGAGTCGTAAAATACAACGTTGGAAGCAAGCATTGGACTTTACTATAAACTTTCCACAAATAAAACTGAAGGGTCGCCGATTTAAGTCCCATAGGAAAAACAGTAGTAGGAAAACACTGCACGCCAGTTTGGCGCGCCGCGAATATGAGCGATGCTGTTACTGTCGAGTGTGGAAACCTGAACCTTATTGCTTCACTCTCTCCGCGCATCAGACGCGGGAATTTACACATGATGCCTAGCCCTCTTAATGGTAAGGGCAAGTTTCCACACATTCGTTCCTTATATCAAAATGCTTAGTTTCGGCGTGTTCTACCACCCCTTAAAATATACTCAAAGATTTCCTAACATCCAGATAAACAAACTTCCAAATGTCACACGATGCGTAACTCACTTAAAAATTGCTAGCCAAGATTCTAAGAATAATGAACAATGCAATGCGAGATGACACACGTCTCATGTCATGCTAACAATATAGGTGACGTAAGTGACGTCGCACAGCATTAATGGTGTTCAGGTGGTACAAAATCATAATTATATATTTAACGAGATAGTGTTAGTTTTATGAAGGGAACGTGTGAGTACAGTTTCCTCTTACGAAATAATTTTGGATATGTACAGTTTTATAATAATGGCACGTCAACGTTAAAATTTTCATGTTATATTGCCACGTAAATAGTGAATACCAAATTGACTAAATCAAATGAAGTAATTCACATTGAAATGACACTATATTTTAAAATATTAAAGTTCACTGTGAGTTTTTCTAATGTATGGTTACGTAGCTCATAACGTGTTATTTCAATGTGAATAATTTCACTTAAGTAAGTTTGACTGGTTTTCACTATTTGCATGGAAGAGTGAAATGCAAATTTTGACTCTGATGAATAGTTATGTAAAAAGTATTTACACTAAAATTTTTTCTTAAAAGGAAACTGTACTCACAAGTATCGTCTACAAAACTAATAGTATTTTGGTAAAAATATAAAATTTTGATACTAAACGCACTTGAATACACATGAAGGGGATTTTCGCTGTCATCTTGGATTGATGACTTTTCTCATAGATCACGAAACAGAATGGTTATTTTATGTTTTGCACATTGGCAGGGCAGAAACTGGCCTTTAATATTTTTTTTTTAATTCAGACGGCATTGTGTTTATTAATATGGTGATCACTACAGTCATCCGCGTATGATAATCACTGTCTTTCTTATCAGCTGTTTCCCGTTACAAAATAATGCAGATCTTGAAGTTGCAACAATTTCAGAAAATCTGTGCATAGCTCTTATCCGTACCCTGTTATGCCAAAAATGTTGCTTCCATTACCACAAAAGTTATGGAAAGAACAACTGTGTTCTGAGGATATCATGAGGACTCATGCGATACCTTTCCTGTCTACGGCAAGTTTACAAACTGCAGTGTTTGCGCACAGCTCGGGTTTCCCACAGTGTTTACGGCATGTTTCAAGGTGTAGTAAGTGGTCTGTACATCCCGTCGACAGCGACGTCATTGGAGACGGCGAAACACAACATGACCCAATCACGGGAACTGGAAGAGTAATCCGCCATGGATTGTGCTTAGGTATCATCTCAGCAGTCGCCTGGGGCGATATCGGGAAAACCAAGGAAATTCGATATCAGGATGGCCATAGTTGGGAATTGAACCCGAATTCCCAAAGGCGAGCCCACTGTGTTATCGTTGCGCCACCTCGCTCGGCGGTTTGTTTCAACACCTCTGTGGCCTTCGCGTTCTTCTGATTTGTTGCATATTGAACGAGCTGTAAGTTCAGGTAGGACTGCATTGGAAAAATGAGACCTTGTAACATAAATTTGTACATGGAGGTAGGAATATACAGGAGATGGCATGTTAGCGCTTTCTTTAAGTCGACGTATATGTGCCAATTTTGTGCGAACAATGCGTTATTGTTGACCAACACACAGCATCGAGTAGATCGAGTAAGGTTTTCGTAAGCGCCTCGTATGGTGATGATACTGTAGAATGAACATATTTTAATGTAAACGGTTACGTGCGTTGAATTCGAGTGTAAAGAGGATTAGGTACGTAAAATACATCTGCTACTGTTACATTTCATGAGTAAAAAGGCCATGTTTTACATTTGCACTGTGTAAATTATGTGGTTAAACAGTTCTTTAAGGCCATGATCTTTATTTATTTCAAACAATTGCAAATAACTTGAATATTTTTTAACTAAATGCTTTGAAAAAAATTTGAAACTGTGTATAGTCATACGATTAACAATTTTGCCAGAGCCATTTTTTTAATAATGAACCGTTTGCTAGCAAAAAATTATTTTGCTTTATTTTGGCTTATTTTGACAACAAAATATGTGGTGTTTCAGGGGCAAAAATCTAAAAATCTGTTTGGTGTATTGCAACAGAAAAATTCAGATACAAAAGATGACATATAAGTGTTAAAACTGCCAGAATGAATGTTGATATATGCATTAATTTTCATAGAAAAAAACATTTTCGAAACCACTGCTAAACTAATGAGCGAGGTTAAGTAGATAAACCTAGCGAACCTACCTGTAAATACGGCCACGTATATTGTTTATTTACGCATATGTACGTCACTGACGATGTGCAACTGCTTGCTAATACACAAAATGTTAAATAAATAGCAGATACTAGCTCATAAACGTATTAAGTTAGTTCAACAATGGTTTCCGTGCACAAACAGTTGGAGATGTCGGTGCTCACAGGAATATGTTTCAAAACGCAATCATGTTGTCTAGTTTTAATTTTATTTCAAAATTTTGTTCTCCAATCAACGTAGACTGAGATAAACACGGCACATCTGCTATTCGATAAATCATTTTTACTCCATTGCTCTTCAAACTTTGGGTAAAATATATTGGCTCTTATGACGTAAACAACGTTTATAGGCTACAGTGACCACGTGTATAAACATTCAAGCAACAAGGGCACACTGACACCAAGTGTTTGCCTGGACAGTATGCGGCGTGGCCAGCCCCTACATTTGTAGCAGTTTACTGCAGTTGTTACTTCACTTCACCCTTGAAGTTAAAGGCTGCAAAATGTTCAGAACGTCGGGAAGACAAAAGCGACATTGACGCGGCTACAACCCAGGAACCAAGATAACATAAACAATGACTACGAAGGCCTCCGAATCTCATTAACATCGGACATGCTCGGGATCAGGAGCATAGTTTGGTACAACTATGGACAAACTGTTTTATAAAAACAGTTTATGACGTCTTTTTATAGCAGATTGCTATATCACTTCTACGCGTGTCCAAGCATAACGTGATCCGACGAAGTTACTGAGCTATCCTTCCTTGCGCCATGGGTGAACGGAACATTGTGTCCATGCGATTATTGAAATTTGAAATACATTTTTGTTAGTTATGTTCATTAGAACTTAGATTAAAATAACATTTTCATCCTGGCGCACATTATTATGGAACTAAGGGAAGTTGAAGTTTTGTGTGCACTGTGGCTGAAATGCCTGCTACACTGTTGGCGAGTACGTATTTTTATGTTGCTTCGTATAATTGTGAATAACGATGGCCACCGAAATTTGTCTCCCCCAAATCCCCTTTACCTCAGTGATTATTTCTGTGAAGGAAATATTTATTTTTTCGTAACGGTTTAACTGTATAACTTGATAAACGAATTAATTATTGGCCATACAAAACGTAAATGTTCACATGAGGCGGAAGAATACACAAATAGCCTAACATAGGGGGGAAATTCGTTCAGGTTTTGAAAAAATGTTTACGAAACGGTGAAGCAACTTGTTTAAGATGATCTGAAGGGCTTCCAATTCACACGGTATAAACACAATGTTAGTTCTGTGCTAGTTATTTGTTTCTGACGTCAGAAGACGAGGAAGTGATTTCTCCCACCGGCAAACTTAAATCAAGAAACGACTCCGTCGACCGTTCAAGTTTTACGACGACTGGCTACACTCGATTATAATTATGTCAGTAACGGACTTTGAGATTTCCTTACTAGGGTGGGGACTCAGTAGACTCTTAGAGCATGGATAACTAGAGATAGCTTGGTGCCTTTGTTGTGAAACCTACATCTAGCGATATGCAAAATATACGAAAACCGTTACAAAATAATAAATGTTGCGATATCCCTTTGTAAAGACCTTGAGAAATGAGTTTATAGACTATTGAATATTTTACAATCAATACACAACAGGTTTAGTTTTATTCATTCTTTAAATTTCTGGAAAACGAAAATGCCAAGACAATGTAAACAGAACATGTAAACAAACTCTTATTTTACACAAAAATGAAGGATAATAGATGGATGCTGGTAATATGTGACAGCGAATCATTCTGCATATGCTTCTTTCGATGTGAGTGATATTTAAATACAATATGCTCACCGCTATGTAGTAATAATTATAAAACTTGTTTCGCTCGGTGCCCATCAACAGCTGATTAGATCTAGGAATCACTTCACAGCATGGAAAGGGATAGGCAATCAGCTCTCTAGTTATCTATGCTCTAAGAGTAGACTATATAGACCCAGGACAGGGAACGATAAATACGCGAATCGGCTCCGGAAGCAGGATGACTATCTACGCAAGTTAAGGGTGTTCAAGTGCGATAAAGTCATCATTTTATATTTGTATGAAATATTGTTAGTTTTGTAGACGATACTTGTGAGTGCTGTTTCCTCTTACGAAACTATTTTAGCTGGAGTAGTTTTCTCATAACGGTGCGACAAAGTAAAAATTTGCAAAGTTGTGCTGCCATGCAAATAGTGGAAACCAATTGACTGACGTGACGTACGTGAAATAATTCACAGTGGAATAACACACTATGGGCTACGTAATAAAACATTTGAAAAAGTCCCGCGAACTGTGTTTGTATTTTAAAAGAGTTGCTGAATTTGCAACTTGTTTCTGTACTTTTGCGATTTTTTTTAATTCAAAATATTACGTTGTGGGTTGTTTAATGCTTTACTGCATAGCTCATGGAATGTAAGTGTTTCGTAAGAGTTAAATGTACTCCCAAGTATCGTCTACAAAGGTAACAATATTTAATAAAATATGAAATTATTATTTTATCGCGCTTGAACACCCTTAAGGAGCCTCCCTACGTGACAGAGACCTGAGCAAGCTTCCGACGGCGAACGTACACTATGAGAGACAGCTGGGATTGTTCTTGTCTGAGAAGACACACTGAGGGTTGAAACCAAGGGTTGACATTGATATGAGAGGAGTACCTCTGAGTGTAGAAGATAAAAAGGAACAGTGAATACGAAAACACACTTCGCTTTTAGTAGATTTTATCACGAAATAAAGTTACTAAATAGTTTTAATACATGTGTGTATTCACAAAGGATGCATCTATTATTTTAATAGAAGAATGTGTATTATAAACAAATGGAGCTATATTATAATATTTCGCTGAAATCCCAATTTTTATATCATCGTATTGATATTCCATTATCAAAACTTCGACTCTAATAACAAGGATATAATTGTCGTCTTTGCTTAAAAAAAGTTTGACGTTCGTAGAAGAATAAACGTATCATCCTGAAATGGTGCTAACTAGAGACATTCCTTATGTATGATATATTGGCCCTTCCGTATGGCTGGGAGATTGCAGAGATAACAAGCCAGAAAATTACGTATTCGGTAGATGAATACCTTTGATTACCTTTCCCTATATTGGCACGTGTATATTTGTCGGAGCTAAGTTTCTGTTTACAACCAATGAATGTTTTGCACGATGTGTCTCGAAAGATCAGTCTCAGCCACTAGTGGATGAAGAAACGTGAAAAACAGACAAAGCACATCATACGTACATTCCGCCAGCAATTTAGAAGTCCGTTTACGGAGAAGCGACCCGGACGAAAGGCAGTAAAAATGTTTTAGCAATTCAGGCCAGTGGCCGGAGTCGTAGCGAGAAGTGAAAGCTGGGAAGAGTGGAGCTAACGTAATATGTTTTGAAACCGGGAGCAGCATCCGTCCAGCTGCCTCCTTGTTGATGTGGAGGTCGCGGGACACGAGAGAGTGCTAGGGAAGTACCGCGTGTCGGGATGTTCGTACATCAGCAACGTGCTTGTTGAAACTTCCTGTTCCCTGCAGGTAAAACCATTCAGAAATTAAACTGGTGTTTACCTAATAGTACCAGACCATTCGCCTCCCACCTAGGTGATCCGGGTTCGATTCCCGGCGGGATCAGTCCCAGGATTTTCGTATGTGGGTATCGTGTCTGACGATGCCGTTGGCTGGCGGGTTTTCATGGGGATCTCCCGTTTCCCCCACCCCTTCATTCCGGTGCTGCTCCATTCTCACCTCATGTCACCTCTCACCAGCGTTGAAGACCTAGATGTTAAGCGCTGACCAAAATCTCTCATTCACTCAGTTGATAGTATTCTATAACTAGAGACATGCAAAATTCACGTTGCAATTTGGTAGCAGACTAAACTTCACTTTCATGAACATAACAGAGCATAATTTGCGATTCAATTGGCCACGAACTTTTATGTGTTTTCATTTACGTGTGTTACGTCTTTACAGAGATTGGCTTCTCTACCGTGTATTCTCCATGGCAAGTCACGACAATATCGGCCAGCGGGAGACGTCGAACAAGCCTATAGTCACTTGGAGTCTATTCAGCTGGCATAAAATAACGCGAACTTTGCATGTCTCTATCTATAACGTGTTTCAGAAACATGAGACCAAATTTTTCCAGGGCATTGCTGACATGAAAAGAAAAGGTTTGATATGTGACAGCAGTGGCCCATCACAAATATGAAGAACTTTCTAAACTCCTAAAAGTAAAGTCCGAAAAGCATATTTTGTGTGATATTATGAAAAGTACTTTCGTTAGAAGGACAAAATATGGCAGGGAGCAAGTAAACCAACACCTGGGGTAAAATAAAGTATACGATGCGTCGTTCGCACCCTCTTCATGTATAGCTGTTTCCACCTTGCCGTTGTCTACGATATGGTTACTGTGACCGAAAAAATTATGTTTGATGCCATAGTAACCAACCAATGTGTCGTAAATAAGGCAGTAAGACAGTCTTATTCCAACTCTCTAGGATCCGCTGTTTTCGTGTAAAACGGACCCAAAAAATTACAGTTGTGGCTACTATGGCCAGGTGGTAGACAAAACTTCCTGCATTCGGATGCGAAAACATGTAATTCTTACACTCGCCATGGGTGTCATAACTCGACTATCTTCTTTTCACGTCAGTAATACCTTGGTACAGTTTTTTTAATATGTGTTTCTGAAACACGTTTTATATACAGCCTGTTCACGGTATACTACGCAATTTTGAAGACGAAAATGTTATATATATATATATATATATATATATATATATATATATATATATATATATATAT
>PNEQ01039010.1:13371-30385 GCA_003012365.1 Medauroidea extradentata | reverse complement strand
CGCCGCAAGCCTGCTTCACACGGTCACGAATCTCGCCGCAAGCCTGCTTCACACGACTCACCATACATGTTTCTACTCATAAAATTCACATTTTTCGTGGAATTGTTTTGCGATTTTTTGACGGTTCCTCAAAAAGACTTCGCTATAACCGTGTTTTCGCTATTTCCGTGTTCGCTATGACGGGATTCTACTGTAGTAATTATAGAATAAATTTGTCAGTGTCTGTGTTTCCAAGCTTTGTACTTCTCTGTAATACCAATATGTAAGGAAACAAACACTTTTTCTTATGTGAAATTTCCCAGAGCTTGAATTTGGCCACAGAATTTTCATATCTAGAATTGTTTGTAAGCTATTACAGAAACCTTACATGACTGATGTTTCAAATTTCATGTGCGTCCTTTATCACAAAATAGACTGTATTTAAAGAGGCAGACCTCGTGGGAACATGAGGTTGGCACTACGTGAAAGAGGAGGGAATTTACTATAAAATACATTATAAAAAATAGTGGCTTTTTGCTGTTGTGTGGGAAAAGGGGAATGGAAATGATTTGGTGATGTAAATGGGGCCCTTCTTAGGCAGTGGATATCAAAGAAAAAAGGACTTATGGTAATATAAGGTTTGTGTACATGTCCTATGTTTTCCTGCATATAACACTAGGATTTTAAGAACATTTTAAAGTCTCTAATTACCTCCCTGCGTTATCTGCAGAGCCATGTTGTCGCCGTCTGGTGGAGGCAGAGGGTGTCGGAGTTGGAACACAAAGAACTGCAGGGTACCAAATACACACCGAACACGTGCAGTAAATAGTTCCGATCCGTAACAGTACTTGGGTGCCACCTGGTCTGTGCCCTGCCCGGCCAAGAAGGTGTTTGTCTATCTCAGGGCGTAAGGGTTCGGTGACATGCCTCTCCTTCCTCCGGCGAGTCGAACTGGTAATGTTAATAATGCCGAGGATTTAGGCGCGTGGCGTACTCGGACGGAAACGCTTACGGACACTATTCGGGGGTTGTGCCTCACGACCCTTCCCCTAGGACCTATATGAAGGCCAGCTCCTACCACACATACACGTTTTCTCACTTCCCGGGTATCCCACGATGTCCTTCACGTCACAGCGCTGAACCACAACTGCCTGCCGCCAAAGTGGCAGATGCTCTTTCTCTTTCTCTCACAAGGGGGGAGGGAAGAAACCTCTGTGCTTGGGCAAGATTGGAATGACCCTACTAGGTCAGGAACCTGGTACGACGACAGATGCCCCCCCTCAGTGAGACCAATCTTGCCCGTGTCCTCGCAACGGTTTCTTCATCTTGTAGTCTGCAATACTTCATGATGTCACATCTGGACGGTGGTTCAGCCTAACTGGTGTCTGCTGCAGAAGGTAGCTATTGCTGCGTCTCCATCCTATCACTGGTCATGTTGGGGTCACCCCAAGGGAAGCAGCACATTGGTCGCAGTGGCTGTCTGCGGGGTCGTAGACCATACGGGCTCCGCCGGGACAGCCCACTTAGGTCAGGAGCAGGCTGGGCATCTCCCTCAGACAGCCACTGTGTGTCTGCTGCTGGTCTGGTCCCATGGCCGGACTCTCTTGAGCATGGTTGGGATAAGCGGGGCGTCTGTAGTGTGTGCACCTCTGCCGGCTTGAACGACTGCCCCACAGGTGTGTCTGTGTTGGGTTTATTCTCCTGAGAGGGCGCTGGACGTTGTCTTGGCCGGAACCATGCGGGTGCTTGGCGCCTCCCTTGTCTTGATGGTGATAGTCCAGGTGCCGTGCTCTGGAAGGCAGGGCCAAGTTCGGCAGTGGATGCCTGCTCCTTTAGCTCTGGACCTTCGATTGGGGTAATAGGTCTCCCCCCTGCGACCGTGTGGCCTATACCTGGACGTTGGAGTCCCACCAACCTCTGGGGTGTTGTTTGACAGGTCTCGATGGGGTCTATGATGGTGTTGTTGGACAGATATCTCTTCTGGCTCCTCCACTACAACATGAAAGGTGGCATCATTAAGGCTATACTCTGGACCCCAGCCCCTCCCCCCCTCGTAGGAGAGTAAGGTATCTCTTCCTCCCCTGGGTCTGTAACTATTGGTTCGGAGTCTAAGTTTCCCACAGGGGATGCTGGCTGAGGCAGTGCCCTTGGTGTCTCCTCATCCACTGCTTCTGCTGCAACGTCTGTCCTACGCAGGTGATCTCGGTGAATCTTCCGGGTGCGCCTCCCTCCATTCCGTACCAGGTAGTGTGGGCTCCTAGGCGGCAGCGTATGGTCCAGGGTCCTGTCCAGCGTGGGGCGAAACCGGCGCAGAAGTTGCGGGTACCTGCTGACACAGGGTGGTTTCGGACATACACCATGTCCTTGGGCTGAAGTGGTGGCGGTGGTTTGTTTGTCGTAGGAGTGATGCGCTCCAGGTATTCCTCCAGATGGTACTGTGCAGCCGTAATGTTAGCCTCGCGGTGCTGGCATCGCTCCTCGGCGTCCAACGTTACCTTGGGTATCGGTTCCCCAGGAAGAGGAAGTTTGCGTCCCTTGATCAAGGCTGCTGGTGACTCTCCTGTGGCTGCGTAGACCCGTCGAAGAAGGCTGCGACATGAGTGTCCCATTGTCTGTGGTCGTCTCCCACCTTCAGTCGCAGCTGTACTTTCATCTCCTGGTTTCGCCTCTCCGTCGGATTTGCCCTTGGGTGGTAAACCGGGGTAATCTGGTGCTCCATATGGAGTGACTGGCACCAGTGGCGACGAGTGAACTGGGCACCGTTGTCTGTCAACACAGAGCTGGGGAAACTCCACCTCGAGAAGAACTCACTCTGTAGTTTCGCACAGATGGTCGTGCTGCGGGTGTTGGAGAGTGGGTAGGCCTCAACCCACCTCGAGAACAAATCTGTAACCACCAGCAAGAAACGATTGCCCCGCAGAGTGCGGGGGTAAGGTCCCATTAAATCCAGGGCTATTGTATGAAAAGGCTTGGTTGGGCGCCGGGGCGTCTGATGTTCGATGCCATCACTCCGACGTGCCTTTTTCAATTGACACTCCCGGCAAATACGGATATACTCCCGTACATCAACATTGAGGCCTGGCCAGTGATAGTGGTCACTGACATTATGGCGAGTCTGATTGACTCCTGATGCCCTGCCAGCAGGTGATCGTGTGCGAAGAACAACACCTTTTACCGGCATTCAGGCGGCACGAATGTCTTCCAGTTGGCGCCTGTCCCCATCAGCTTAGCTTGGATAATGTCCTCCAGTACCCGAACCCGGTCGACGTACTCAGTCTCATACCTATGTTGCAGTTGAATGGCGGCAGGTGACGTCTTTTGGGCTGTCAAGACCTGGGTGTTCACAACGGCCCAGATATCGAGGCCAGTCCACAAGGTGACTGCTTGCAGGATGGCCTGTTGTTTGGTTGGGTCCCTAGACCTCTGTGTGGGTCGCTCAGGAAGTAGGAGGGTATCACAATCCTCGTCATCCGCCAGGACATTGTCTGGGTCGGGCAGCTGGTTCTCCTCCCTAGGCACGTGTTCAATGCTAAAATCAAATGACTGGAGCAGGAGTGCCCACCTGATAAGCTTACCATGTCTCCCCTGCATTGTGTCCAGCCAGGTCAGACACTTATTGTCTGTCCGCAAGGTGAACTGGCGACCCTCGAGATGTGGTCGGTAACGACGTAGTGTCCACACCACAGCTAAGCACTCCCTCTCATTGCTGTGGTAGCACCGCTCTGTCTCCCCAAACTTGGCGCTGCCATAGCAGATGACAAGGCGTGTTCTGTCGTTTGCAAGCTGGAACAGGACAGCCCCAGCTCCTGCTTCACTGGCATCTGTCTGAACATAGAGTCGTCTCTCCGGGTCAACCCGAGACAGGACGTGGCATTTGGTGAACTGCTGCTTCAGCTTGTCGAAAACAACACAATTAGCATTACTGTACTTTTACGTTCACTAATATTTAACTGAATAGCATTGAGCCCTCCGGCTCGTGACCATGGGGCAGAAGGCCCCTTAAAACCTCAGCTCCCCACACTACAAACACAACTGGCCAAAGCCCGAAATTCTCCTTCACTTAAACACTGGGCAAGTCCCAGGATCACTCCCGACCTAAGCTTATAGCAATCGGGTATCGTGTTGCTTCGGGAAAACCCAGAATTTGAGACTCACAAATACATTTCTTAGGTATATATTTCCGCTCATTTACGTTACATGAATTGCATGTTCACATAACAGCCCAATTAAAATGACGGTTACAATAACCATATTAAGTCTCAGTTTGTCATCCACATCTTATACAAACACCATACTTTGCCGCTCAATCGAATGCACTCTGTTACTCATGAGAATTTTGCAACATGGCAATATTGATAATTTTACATACACAACTGCACATTTACGACACACTATCCATTTTCAAACTCCTGTTTAAATTGGATGGCTTTTTAAAGTGCGCTACTCCAGAAACCTCTAGCAATGGCTTTCATCCAATTTTAGTGCAGTTCAGTGATCAATACAACCCACAAATCCAGCAGTACTTGGAGAATGGCAATCGGGGTTAATCCACTCCAAGTCTAATTGGGCAACAACTATGTGTCCCCCAATTTGTCCGGGCCTCACAAGGCGTCTTGGTGGTCAGGCAGCTGGCAATCCTTCCCAAGCTATGGGAAAAATGTCCCAGCAAAATAACTGAACGACACAATGGCAGCACCCTGACCACTTCCAAATCATAGAGGCTAGCTCTCCTACTTGTTTGCAATTGCTCCAAACTCTAGCAGCACCATTCAGCTCAAATGGGCCGCTACCCTTTTGCTCATGCAGAGAAAGGCAAGACTCTCCAACTCCAACACCTCTTCCAACATCATCAAGGTCCCAAGGTTCTAGCAACAGATACCTCTGCTGCCTCTTCACCCTGCCACTTCCAACACTTAAGTGAGCCTCTCTAGCTTAGCCAGCACCAGGCAACACTTTCCCTCCCCCACTCCACCGGAGCCTACACCCTCTCTCTTTCCAGGCCTACCCCTCCATGGCCAGTGGAGGGCCAGGTCCGAAGTTAAATGGGAAGGCTAAGCTCAGACGACTGGGGTAACCCCCTCCACATAAAATATGAGCCACAGAGAAGTCAATAGAGCAAATCACTTCTAGACTCTTATAAGATCTAACTCCCTCCCCTCCCCAGAAAGGGGGCCCAAACTCAGGCTACCCTGTTCATCCTACATGAACTAAACTGAACCACTGTTTAGCATAATTAATTGCCTTTTGTGATACTAATAACATGTATTTAAACAGCTAGTTTCTCGAACTGAAATATATTTGCAGGTGTGAGCCAGCATGTCAATGATTCACTGTTTACTGGTTCCCAGCTCTCCAAGAATGTAGGGACTAAATGTGTTCCTGTCGTAACAGTTTATTCTGCAGTGTTCTATTCAATAGAATCTATTGTAAGACCTGGCTATTAGCTAGCCTAGCATCGCTCGCAGGCCTCTCTGCGCAGTGGATGTCGGATCGAGCTTTTTGTTGATCCTGTAGATGTTAAAATGGTTTCAGATCATGTTTTATATTAAAAGTTGTACATTTTGTATGTTTTAGATATTAGGGTTCTGGTTGTGGCTTTGGTTTTTTTGTATGTACTGTAGTTAATTGATCCATCAATATGTTAGGTTTCACATAAGGCCAAAGTACAGTTGATGGCAAAAAAAGTTAGCCAGGCGTCAAATATAGTCCGTTTTTGTTAGCTAACTGTAGTTAGATTTATTTATTCCTGTCAACTTATTCACTATCACACACAGCTGTGGGCAAGGGATTGTGGTGTTGTATGTGGAGGGTGATGTCTGTGTGCTAGCTGTGTTGATGTTGACTCTACTGTCAAGGTGGTTATGTTTTCAGGAAGGAAGGAGATGAGGCACCAGAAGAGGTAAAGTCGCAGGACATTGCAGACACTGATCCTGGTGCGTGGGAAGAGAACTTCAAGTCCTTCCATGACTCAAAGGAGAATGGTCCAGAGGCAGTTGCCTTGGACTTCTCGTTTTTGGGTGCTCACCGCGCATATGGTATTCCCGAGCATGCAGACTCCTTCGCCCTTAAGTCGACAAAGTGAGTTAATAGCAATTTGAGGCACAGTGTCTTATTGATTGTGAATGTGTGTGGTCAAATATGGCACACCTGCTTTCCTCTTTCAGAAACACCGATCCGTATCGTCTGTACAACTTGGATGTGTTTGAATACGAGCTTCACAACCCTATGGCCCTCTATGGATCAATTCCATTTCTCGTTGCACATGGGTGTGTATATCTTTTTCTGTTATATTTTCTGTCAGTTGTGTTGTGAGTTGTGTGTAATGTTATTAGGAGTAAGCATGATTTAATATTTCTTTTTAAAACACTATGTAAAGTTAATAAAATACATTGCAATACATAAAAATTTCAGTGTGCAGGTTATCCTAAAAGTTGGCTTTATTATGCTACTCTAATTAAACATTGCACCCAATTGTCTGTACACTAGCTAAAGGAAGTACTGCCCAAGTACAGTTTAACCAAGATTTTACAGCTATCCATAGTTCCTGAGAATATATGTATTAGTAAAGTTAATGTTATAGAAACAAAAATAATCCATTTTAATTTTATGGCAATAAAAAATTATGTATGTTTTAAGTAGTGCTGGACGAAGTTCGAAATTTTCGAACCGAACCGAACATAAGGGTTCGGTTAGGTTCAAAACGTCTCAAAAAATGTTTGAAAAACCGAACGTTCGAGATTTAGAAAAACACGTTTTTCGAACTGATAGGCTTGTACTACGACACAAATTGGTAAAAAAAAGGCAAGAAATATGTTACGACGTACCAGATAATTAGCATCGCAATCTTGAAACGCAAAAGATCTTTGTTTGTGTGTCCGAAATAGATTTGCGTCTGCGTACACGTACTGTGAAACGGGCAAACGTACCTACGTATGTGAACCAAGTTAAAATTTTGTAAATTTCACTTCAAACATCCGTGATTCATTTCCTTATTTTACGGCATAAAATAAATAGGGTTACGTCATGACCAATTGGCCTAATTTTCTACCTACACAAACTTAAGTTATCTTACCTTTCATACGAGCAGATAAAAACACCTAAGGAAAAAAAAATGAAATGAAAAGAAGTCGGACATAATGTATTGTGCTAAATGGTGTTTTAAATTCATTCTGTATTGAATATAATTCTGCAGTCAGTCATAAACGTAAACATGGTAAAAAGTAAACACAGCACGGACAAGGGTCGCAATATGGCGGCCACGGCGTGGCGATTTAATGGTTACCAATACCAACTTTAGTTATTTGCAGTTGCGTCTGCTATAAAACTTAAAAACTGTTATAAGAATTACAATTCGTTACTAATTGTAATGGATGACTAACGGGATTCACTTTTCCGAATTTATATGTTGTACACTCATATAGACTGCTTAATAAAACGTAATATTAACATAATTTTTTTACCGTATGGTTTTTTTTTACAACATTCGTAACTCGCTTGGCCTCCTGTTGTGCACCGTTGTTTTGTTTGTTGTGTTTTTTCATTGAGCACGCAGTACACTACCTACATATTTTCTGACGTTCATTAGATCATACGTTATCTGCGATGAGTAAGCGGAAGTGTTGGTTCAACAAACTGCAAAAATGTGAGGATGATCCAGATCAACAACCACAGCAAAAAATTTCTAAAGTTTCGCCCGATGGACAGCGTACGTCAGCCCAGCAAACAGTTAGCGTTTCTTCGAGCAATATTACATCATTTCCTTCAACGTCATCACATTTTGAAGGTATCCCACACGTGCAGAATACCGACTATTGTGATCAACCTATTAAAAGCACCAGATCAGTTTTGTGGAACTTTTTTACACGAGCTGCCAAGTGCAAAACATGCAATGTTTTGGTACGGAATATCACTGACACAACTTTGAGAGAGCATCTTGTAAGTAATGAAAAGTGTCAGCAGCAGAAAGGGTAGAAAATGTTAAAGCTTTGAACCTGTGGGAATATTTTTCGCAAGTCGTCATTTGCAAAACTTGCAAGCAGGTGTTTTATGTATAGTGTGGTTATTTCTTTGTAGCAGCTTAGTTCCAAAAATATTATTTCATGGGTTCGTTTGAGTTCGAAAGAATATTTTTTGCATTAGGTTCGGTTCAGTTCGAATTTTTTTGCCTTAGTTCGGTTCGGTTCGAAACATGAAAACAGAGGTTCGCTCAGCACTAGTTTTAAGTGTATTTGATGTTTAAAATTCATGTTTGTCATGGGCATACTGTAATGTGACCAGGGGTACCATCCTATTTTTTATTAGTGTTTCTTAATGGTTACACCTATGTTTCCTACTTACCTATTGCCATTTAAGGGCTGCAGGTCTCAACATACCAAGGGTTTGGTGCAGCTGGCCTCTGCATGTTTGTAATAATACTATTGATGTGCTTTTGTCACCCTGGCTAAGCCTCATTGTTCAGCAGGAGCAGTGGGAACATTAATAATGTAAAATAACAGTCTCAATTTAGAGTAGTCGTTTTCTCTTTCTTTTAATGATGTAAACTCCTAACTTGCTGTCTTTCAAAAGAAGGATTTCCATGTGTAATTACTGTATTCAATCGAAGAGTGTGAGGTTATTGTAACCTAAATATGTACACATGCTAAACAGCACGTTGCTGAATCTAATTTTAATATCAAGTATAGTTAGTACGGTGAGCCGTAGGTCAATTTCACTATTAGTAAGTTAAGGTAACTGCAGCAGGGTGCAAGGGTGTTAGGGTAACAAGATGTGTAGCTATCTCATACAAGAGTTATTATGACAATTGGAATTGTAAGTCATAAAATGTACTAAGTTCCATAAATAATCAAATTTGTAGGAAACTACACTAGACCCCCGATTTTACGAACCCTGGATTTAACGAAGGTAGCGATTCTACAAATACAACCTCAGGAACCCTAAAAAAATTAACAAAATTCTGTGACAAAAAAAATTGTAAGGACTTACATTGACAATGAATTAAACATACTTTATCTAATTCACGGCATTAAATTATGAATTGTAGAGTTGCAGTTATTACTTGGTAAGTCACAATGTTAAAAATAAAAGAAAAATAGCGATAATCCGTTATAAAATGTGGCAGTTACAGTTTGAAAACTGTGCGGCGGTGGCGCCTGTGCCAAGCCGGCCGTCCTGTCTCCATCAACTACGACGTATTAGGATCTATATTGAGGTCGTACTACAGACGCAAAGTTCCAGCACATGCGCATATGCTCATTTAACTATAGTACAGCCTCCTTCTAGGCTGTTTCAAGACGTCGTATATCTCTCTCGTCTCGCGCCGAATTTGTTTACTTTTTTACACGAACCCTATAAATAATAGCGTGATATTTTTCTTTATTGCGTTAACACCATACGTACTTAAAACAATTAACTTGGCGCATAATTTGCTTAAACAATGCGTTACTGCTTGTCATAAAACGTTCGTTTCACAAGTGAGCATGATAATGGCGCTACCTATTTACTACGTGTAGAAACATTTGTCTCTGCGTAAGTCGAACTTGGAAAATAAATAGACGTTTGTGTATTACGTAATCCCGGAACTCCTGATTTATTTTTACCGCATATACTGACTGTGAAAGTGATTATTTTCAATCACTTATACATGTAATTCTCGACGATTTTACGTAAGAACGTCACAAAATGGCGTTTTTTGGAACATTGAACGTTGGAATACCGTATTTACTCACGTAATCGCCGCATATTTTTGACCAAATTTTAGGCCCAAAAAATGGGGTGCGGCCATTATGAAGGGTTTTCAAAAAAAATTACCTTAGTATGGTGTAGAATATAACAAATGTTCATTTTTTTTCTATATTTACTCGTCCATAGCATTACCATTTCTCCAAAAATAAAGAAAAAAATTTTGTCGGTGTATAGTACAGTAAACATGGAAAAATTAAGAGACTATAAAATCTTGTTAATCCATTCATGTGTGTCACTCAATTAGTCATTCAAAATTATCCCACATAAGACGTTTACATTTTACGGTCCATTACATGCACTCTATTATTTCCCGTGAAGTAGTTTATAAACAAATCCGATTCACGCTTAAAATGTCACAACTCACCAGATGCAGTTACGTTTATCAACAGAGCATCATCAACCAGCGAGCATGACTCATCGTGCCAACAGTGCGTAAACCAGCGAGCGTGACTCATCGTGGCAACAGCGCATCAACAAGCGAGCCTGACTCATCGTGGCAACAGTGCATCAACAAGCGAGCGTCACTCATCGTGGCAACAGCGCATCAACAAGCGAGCGTGACTCATCGTGTCTGGTACCTAGATGCTCGGTTCTGCCGCCACGTCTTATAGGCACGAAAAGCGAAGGATCTAGTCGTGCGCGCCGGCGCGCTGCGCTTCCGATCGACGAACGTTTGCAACGGTCGCGTTTTGGAGATCATATTTTTGCCATTCTGGCTAAGATGTTTTCTCGCCGAAGTCCATAGCAAAACCTGATCCCTTGCTAAACGTCTTAACAGAGTTTTACTGTATTGTATCCCATGTTGAAAAATATGGGGTGCGGCCATTATTCGGTAATTTTTAAAATACTGCTCTAGGCCTTTCAAAATAATGGTGCGGCCATTATGCGAGTAAATACGGTATGCTACGGTGCCGCTATCTAGCAGCCATCTTGTGAACGTTCGTACAGTTGCGCTATCTGCCCGCTCTGCGCGCTACGTATATCTACGTTCGTGTACAATTCATCAAACGTCGAGGGAATGTTTTTTCGTTAAGTTATATAAAACTGCGCAATGAATAAATACGTCCGCTTATTCCTTCTTTCTTTGGTGAATAATTTACAAGGGCATTTTCCTAGTAAGGAATGCCTACTTTTTTTTCCATTAAACGCTACACAAATCGGTCTATTCGCTCGCGAGAAGACACTCGACAACTCGGTTTTCTCTTTTTTTTAGGACAAGGGTCGGTCATATCTATTGTTTAGCTGTGTTCTTTTGATCGTAAGACGTCTGCCTATTGATATAAATTTATATTTCAACTATCACTTGCTTTATTTTTCCATGAAATGCTACGGAAGTCTGTCTATTCGCTCGAGAGAAGACACTCCGAATCTCGATTTTCTCATTTTTTTTAGGAAAAGGATTGGTCATATCTAGTGTTTAGCGGTGTTCTTTTGATCATAAGACGTCTGACTATTGATATAAATTTATATTTCAACTATCGCTTGCTTTATTTTTCCGTTAAATGCTACGGGAGTCGGGCTATTCGCTCGAGAGAAGACATTTGGAATCGCGATTTTCTCATTTTTGGGGACAAGGATTGGTCATATCTACCGCTCAACAGTGTGACGTCTGGCTACTGATAACAATGTATGTTTACATTATTACGTTAATTAATTTCCCGCGAAACGCTACGGAAGTCGGGGCCCGACTAGAGACACTTAGCAGAAAAAATTGAATTTTAAAATTTTCCTATAAAGTTGAGGGGGGGGGGGGCAAAATAAGCCGCTATCGAATTTACGAAGGTAGCGATTTTAGGAATGCGATGAGAGGAACCGTGAGTATTCGTAAAATCGGGGGTCTAGTGTAGTGGTGTTTGGGCTCGTTTGAATTAGCGTGCAATTTTAGGAGATTTATCTAAGTAACTTTTTGTGTAAAATCGCTGTAGCAACTTTTATCCAATTTTTACTGATTTGGACTCAGAAAGATAGAGGTGTGGAATTAGCGGTCAGACAGGCCAGCGCCTCGGCCAAGGAGGACAATGAGTGAAGGATGCTGGGAGTTTCCAAGGAAAGTGATATCGCATAAGTGCGGCGAAAATGAGCACCAAGTAACTTGTTTAAATTGTGTAATTTATTGTAATGTGTAATATGTTTTAGCTACGTACATTTAATTAGTATATTTTGTTGGAATTTGACAGATTAAATAATAGTAATCTGGCGTCCAACATTTATATTTGCGCTACTGAGAACATTCCCGGAAGTCGCCATGTTGAACTCAGTTGTCAGGCGATGTAACCCTGGTGGACAGCGTCTCGGTCTTCATCTTGTTCTAACTCTCGTTGAGGTAATATGGCGCTGCTGTTGGTATGAGACGTATGGAGAGAGCCCAAGTTTGGGAAGGCAGTGGCACTGAGCCACTTGGACGCTACAGGCTTTAACTAAATTCATTTAGTTTATTTTTGCTTTCTTTGATATTTGCTATAAGGAATGTTCACTGGAGATGGACATGCGGCTCACCAATGCAACAATGTAACTCTCAAGTAATATGCTTTTCTGGTCACGTGCGGTAATGTACTTTGTTTATTTTCGCTTTCTTTGATATTTGCTATAAGGAATGTTCACTGGAGATGGACACGCGCCTCACCAATGCAAGAAATAATGTAACTCTCAAGTAATATGCTTTTCTGGCCACGTGCCGTAATGTACTTTGTATGCAAAGTAACTTTTGTTCTAACTAAACTAAATGTACCTTTCACAGTGAATTTAAATTTATTTGACGACGTCTGCTTCTTTTGCACGAATCCACGGACAACCCTGAAATAAGAGAATGTCGCAACTGACTATGCATAGCAACCTGAGTATCAGTACCACCGCAATACATATTTATACTAGACCCTCAATTTTACAAATATTCGTGGTTCTGTCACATTCGTAAAATAGTTACCTTTGTAACGTCAGTAAGGGCCTATTTTGTCCCCAATCCCATCAAATTTCAAAATTGCATTTTTCTGCAAAGTGCTTCTAGTCGTGCCCCAATATTCATGGCGTTTTATGAGAAAATAAGAACTGTAATAGTCAAAATATAAATTGATATCGGTAGCCAGACGTCTTCCGATCATAAGCATACCTCCGAATGGAGATGTGGCGACCCATCTTCCAGAAAAAAAAAAAGGAGCTGATTGCCTTCTCGCGAGTGCGTAGCCTGACTTCTGTAGCATTTACGGGACAATTAAGATGCCCTGTAGTGAAGATGTAAAATTATATCAATAGCCAGATGTCTTCCAGTGAAAAGCATACCTCTGATTAGTAGATATGACCCGAGCTATATAGTGCCTTAAAGGATGTGTGAAATCAGTTAATTTTTCTGCAGAAAAACAGACAAAATATTTGTCCCGCTTCCTGTGCTTGGAGCAATGATTAGTGGAATTCTCAGGCACTACAACTATTGGGTAGGCTAGCTTGAAGAGAAAGAAAAACTTTTCCTGAGAATAAAGAGGCTAGTGTGTCGTGGGTGGGGGTGAGGTTTTGGGCGGTGCAGGTCACGGCGGTAAGCCGAAACCTCTCAGCGTGAGTAGTCTGTCGGCGAGGGCGCGATGGCTAGATGGCAGCGTGCTCCGCTCCCAGGATGCACTCCCGAAGCGTCGACTGCCGTCTTCCTCGTCGGACTCTCCCCACCCAGTAAAGGTTATTACAGCGAGGGAAACTAGCGCTGCGCTGGAGGTTGTTCTTCCACAGTAGGTGTAGCCGAAGGTGGAAGGAAAGAAGTGGCAACAATGGGGTGCTGATGCCCCGGACAGGATAGCACGGAAGTGCCTGGGTGAGGAGTTGCGTCGGATGAGGGTTCACAAGGCGAGGATGGGGTGGAGACGGAAACGGGTGTTTGGGAGGGGGTGCTAAGAAAGGCTGATCCACCAGAGGACTGTAGCGCCAGCCGGACAATGGCGTGGCCGTTGAGGGGTGTGCCTCGTCGAATGGCGGCGGAAACCTCCCTCTGGATCCAATACACTCCTGTCTCCGGATCCCTAACCTCCAGTGCCTTCTGTACCAACCTGGCAAACTCCTGTCGGGCCCTCAACTTCCTACCTGACCTCTTAGGCATAGCCTGACTGTGGTTCAGAAGAAGATGGGATGCTACGGCTAGCGGCTTGCTGGAAACTGGAATCCCGTAGGATCGCTCGTTGTGGCATGAAAAGCCTTAATGCGACGGCTCTATTGTTGGCGCTGGGCAGGCGGACTTGTCGAGGAGCGCTAGAAGTGCGCCTCAGCACGTCCCTATGCCTTTTCACCTTTCCCAGTTAAGTCAAAGAAAACCCGACACCACTCAGAAAGAGCACAGTGTAGTCGTGCTACCTCCAGAGGGCGTAATGTAGAAAATCTGGAAGGCGCGCGGCTTACGCCTCCTCCCAGTTGTAGATTAAGACGACCCGATTTCAAACTCCCGGTGCGATCCTATGGGATGCAGGGGTCCCAGGTGTCTTGCAGGCGGATGGGTTTTCTCAACAATGGAAGGGTACGATGCGTGAAGAAAAGAAAGGAATGATGTGCTATGTTGTTTATTGGCATACGCCAACAATGGTAGCTGAAACACCCTGGGCCTAGAAAGCCTGAAGGGCGTGTAGGAGAGAATCGAAGAGCACTAGCTTCCATGTGGAGAGTCGTTGATGCAGGTGACGACGCCTCGGAAAGCGGCTCTTGGTTGGCGAAGCTTGGACAGCTGGCGTAGAAGGCTTTCACGGTCGTGATGGGCGCTTCTGGAAGGGATCCGGCGGTCGCTGGTCTTCCGGGCCTGGAGCTGTAGCTTGCAGTGGTGTTGAGGGTAGAGAAATCTACCGCAGCTGAACCTTTCAGTGACGGCAGGAGTCCAGTTCGCTACTCGGAGACGAACTGCTCTTGGATCTCAACTGAGTGGCATGTAAGATGCGACTGGCTTCGGTGGCTCGTGCTCCCTCTTTTATACCCTTCTCGGGTCGGTCTGTGGTGATTGGCCGGCCGCTCGCCTAATGAAGAGACGGCTCGGGCGCGAGGGGGCGGTCCTTCCCTCCTTTGTGGTCTCTGTGCTGCTGGTGGCGTGTCTACAGGCGGCAAAGCGTCTTGTAAGAAAAATACATTAAATTATCCTTGCCCAGGGTTTTTGTGAACGAAGGATAACTAAGGATGGGTTAGGTAGGCTTTATATTAAATATTTGGAGTCAGGTTGGAGTGCACTGACGTGTGCGGGAGTAATAAGGGTAGAAAAGATTAACAATGGGTGCGGGAATATGGAACGGGCAGGATGAGGCGGCGGCTTCACAGCTCAAGACGCTGTGAGCATGCGTCAAGTGTTCCCATGGACAGCGACTTCCCTTGGTGAGGACCAACACTATATGCCTCCTGCGCTCATAGAGAAAGGGTTTCAGAATTTCTTTTTAACTTCAGGGGTAAGTGGCGACCACTGACCTTAGAAAAGCTGTTGGTGTAGCTGTTGCTTCCGCTCATCCAACGGAGTGGCGCGCTTTGGCATCTGATGATCCTCCCCGATGATCTCCTGTATTCGTTTGTGTAGAAGGGGCGGGCACTGTGGAGACTTAATTGGACTGAGCAACGGCACTTGGTTTCGACTGATCTCCTGAAAAATCTTACTGAAGTGAGTTCTCTTACGTGATCTGGCCTGAGGGGCCGCAGATTGCTGATAACGAGCACAGAGCTCTGGTAAGGCAGGCTCGGGGTCTTGTAATTTCTGAAGTTCAAAGATAAACCCTACTGGAAATACTACTGGCTCTTGCACGAGCTGCCTACGGGCCAACATGGCGTACTGCCTAGGTCCCTCAAGGCTAGTAATCTCATTATTCGTAATGTGAATGATTAATTTGGACATTAAATGATAAATGCCAAGGGTTGCATTTCATTGATTCTGTATTAAAACAAGTCACTAATTACACGCGTCACAGGTTTGCATATGTCTTTACAAGTTAAATTATTTATGGCTTTTTACGATACACTGCGTTGGTTCAGTCACTGAATTTACAAAGCATTTATTGATAGTTACTGTAAGTACGCCACGTGATTACTGATTTTGTGAGAGCCTCTGTTAACTTCCGTTTCCGACGGATACTATGGGCGCTCCTCGTGGCAGCCAGAGGAACTAGCGCAAGTGGGTGTGTTCCCAAAGCTGATCGCGCCTGCTAGGGTGGTAGACATGCCACCTTGCTTTTAGCACTAGGGAGAATGTGCAGGATTTGGGTAGGATGGTTTAGGTGGCGGGCTACCGCAACAACCCTTATGGTAGAGGGAGAGTGCCTGGTGAGCTCGGTAGGAGCCGAGTCCTAGGAATCACTGATTTACTGCTGGCAAGAGGCACCTTATATACCATTCCGAGGGGGTGGAAGTCCCGTTAGGCGGGCTGTTCAATATGGTCGCTTGGCTGCTCGAGCTGTCTGCTCCTACAAGGGTACCAACTCATACATGACAAATAGCTTCACCTCCTAAACAAAACACTCTTATTATTAATTATTACATGTTGCAGTGAAAATTATGTGATAATGCTGTACGAAATAGAAAACAATATCATTTAAATGATTTTAGAGACATTATTTACAATGGCAAAATTCTCAGTGATTATTTCAATGAAGTGCTTAAAGTTTGTGTACGTGTTTCGATGGCATGGCCTGGCCGTGGCAGTAACGAAATGTTACGTGAAATTAAGTTAGATGCTTGTAAGTCCATACTCACATCATAGGCGTAACTTACACATATCTTATTACTTATTACAGTGGATTCTCTATGTATATTGAAACCTAATGGATTGAGAACAGAAATGTAGTAAATTTAATGAGGTAGGTTAGAGTTATATTGTATATTATGTAAATATTTTACTTATTTTTGAACATATTTTGTGTTTAATACAGTATTTACTTGCATATCTTACATCCTCGCGTACTTTACACACCTTTGTGTTTTCACATCTGAATTCACAGTAAAAATATTTTTAAGGTGCATAAAAGTGGTACTTTATTTTGGGAGAAAAAAATGACTTACCTTATGCAATTCTACTTTGAACCCAAAAAATTATAACGGAAAGTACGTACGTTACGTAAGCTAATTCAATATTTTTCTCTTTACATAAACATCTTTTGGGATTAAATCAGTATCTGAGAAGCATAAGGTGGTAAGTCCAAAAATGTTGGAAATAAGATACGCATATGAATCTTCTCATAATTTCACGGTATTCAGATACATGTGTCGGTAAGTCCAAATAAATCCTCAAACAGAAAAATGACAAAAACAAATCAATGTATGATTGCAACAGAAGTGTTTAAACTCTTGTAGTGAAAAATTG
>PNEQ01039010.1:0-13271 GCA_003012365.1 Medauroidea extradentata | reverse complement strand
GCTGATCGAAGTTTTTAATGTAACTATACATTTTTAATGTAACTATGTATACATTTTTAATGTAACTACGGATACATTTTTAATGTAACTACGTATACATTTTTAATGTAATTATATAGGATATTCCACAGTTCGACCAACATACTTTGAGGACATGTTCTTTAGAACGTTGGAAATAAAAAGCGTCATGTAAAAAATAGGCTACACAGCTTCACAAACGAGTTACGAGGATGAATGTCGAAAAAAACACACACAGTCTTGTGGAGTATCTTTATTAAATGTTGAAGCATCACCTGTGCACTGCAATTTATAATTTGTCTTCAAGGTTTTCAGTGTTTGATTTTAATTCCTTTCCACCTGCCTGAGACAGAAACCAGCATGGACAAATGATACATATGTTTTCTGGCAAAAATGAGTGATGTTGAAATTTATAGTTTCCACGTTTACTTTGAGGAAGGCTAGCTGCCTGTGCCTTAATTCTGGCAGCATGCAGATGGGAAACATGTCTGGCCTAGGTTTCAATGCTACTAAACCTCAATTGACTGTTCGTTGAAAATAATTTGAAAAGACTAAGCATGTTCGTCACATACGGGCCACCACCCCTGTTTCTTTTTCTTTCTTCCTCTGCATCTGTCCAAATAGACACATTCCAGGATAAAAAGAAAAGGTCACTCACTTATACTAATTTTGTGATAAACATTGAAACTGCTGTCTCGTATGAATTTATTGCACTAAGCTTACGTTTTTGGGTGCATGTAGTGTTTTAAATGTTTATCAATAACTTTTAAGTTGTGCAGAGTAAATGTTGAAATTGCAGCGTGTAGAGATACCTGCAACAAAAAAAAATGTGGACTGATGCTGATGAACAATGTTTCAACAAGAAGTGTGACAAAACAACCAGGCGTAGAAATTGACAAGAGACTTGGTCAGTCATATTTCCTTGGATTTGTTATGACTGATAAAAATTTAATGTTTTTCAAGACTTACTAACAATTTCAGGAAAAGACTTCAGAATCTTATTTTATCACTGGCTGCAGCAGAAGCTTTAGGAAAGAAAATTTAGGTATTATAAATTAAAAAATTGGAATATTCAGTAGTTGAAAAGGCACTTCAATAGAAGCACTTACAAAGAAAAAAATTCCCTTTTGAAATAGCCATGCAGTTGCAAAACATGAAGACCATTTTTCAAATTTCAAGTGATTGTGTGAACTGGACTAAAAAAAGGTTTTGATGTTTGTGAAACCTAAATTATTGTGAAAGAAAAGTATTAAATTTACTAGTTTTATTGGCAGTGTGGAGTAAAAGAAACCTGAAGAATGTCTTGACTCCTTCATTTTTCTCCGTGTTATGTGATGATACAAAAGATTGTGCGGTTCTTTAACAAGTCCTTGTGTAGATAAGTTAATACATTGTTGTCCATTGATTAGCCAGCGCCTTGATCTTGCAGTTAAAGATGCAGTTGGAGTGAGTGAGTGATAGAGAGATATTGGTCACCGCTTAACATCGAGAACTTTAGCTCTGGTGATGGGAGTATGAGCTGGAATGAAAGGGCGGGGGAAACTTGAGATTTCAGCGAAAACCTCCTAACCAGCTGCGTTGTTTGGCACAGTTCCCACATGTGAAAATCCGGGGACAGACCTTGCCGGAAATTAAACCCAGATCGCCGTGGTGGGAGGTGAATGGTCTGACAATTCTGCCTCCTTGGCCCCTAGATGCAGTTGGAAAAATACCATATTGTCAGAGATAAGAATGCTTTTTGAAGTTACTGTTTTAATTTTTTCAACACAGTCCAATTCACAGCAGTCTTTTGAAAATGGCGCGTGGCTCCAATATGCGCTGGAAGTACTCACTGGCTTTCCCATATTAGAGGTGTAACAGGTGCTATCAAGCTGTATCCAGTCATACAGAATTTTACTTTTGAAGCTGGCAATGAAAGTGTTAAATCAAGTTGGAGAAGAATCCTATAATTACTCAGTACCTTAAAATAGTTCAGTTTTAGCATTTTTTTGTGACATTCTCTCTGTGTTATCACTCAGTCTTTACGTTCCCATAACAAAACTTGGACAGTAGAGCAAAGTTCACAATGTACTGGAAGACTTAATTAGCAACTCTGAAATGTTTTGAAGGTGCACAAGGTTTTCAACTGAGAACATTGAAGATGCCAACTTTGTTTACAAATGGTATGTACTGGTTTGAGTTGAGTTGAGTTTGACTGTAGGAAACATGTGATTTGTGTACTAATTAAGTGCATGAAGAGTAGACTAGGTGAAAACTACAATCTCGAGGAATTTAACTCTACCATTTTGATCATCTGAGATGTTATATTAAGTAATTTTGTTAATACAGTAAGTAGTAGGTATGTCACTTATTCTCTCAGGAAGTGTCTTCCAACTTGAAATAATAGAGATAGAATGGCCATGTCTCAAAATAACTGTCTATAAATAAAATAGACTTGTCGCAAAAGCAAGTTAGGTTGCAGTAAATGAGAAACACAAAGTTGAATACTCTAATATTTTTGGGCTTGTTGATTTCCTGCTCTGACTGTGAATTTGGTTGGACTACCTGCATGTGGCAGACAGCCTCCAACTTCTCCAGGCCATCCCACCACCCACTAACTGTACTTTTTGCCTGCTGGGCAGGTATAAAATGTGAGCTCTTGCCTCAGCTCTTCAGTAGTCCAGGGCTCTGCCTCCTACCAATTAATCTTAGGCTCTGCCCCTCTCCCTTTCCTCGGATTGTGGCTTGACGAGGCCACCTGAATCTGCCTTCCTTCTCTACACAGGTTGTGGCTTGACAAGGCCAACTTAAATCACCTACCACTACCTACGGTTATGGCTTTACAAGGCCATCTATACCCCACCTTCATTTTGAACCTATACCCGTGCCTATCTTGTTAGACAGGAGACACCCCCTATCGCATGTGTTCAAAGGAACACACCCTAGTCAATAATTAGTACATACGCCTGCCACAAGGTGCACTTTCGTCAGTATAGGAAACGGAATCAAAAGATAAACTGAGATAGTGAGGCTCTGGATAAGTATTGTAGCTGTAACCACATTTTGAGCGAGATCATAAGTGCAACCGTAAAAATGTAATCGTGTAACGTGACTTTTGCAGTTAACATTGTAACACCAGTGTAACATAGAGAGTGAATGTGTGTAGTGAATTTAAATTGAATTGTTTGTTTTTCAATGCTAGAAGAAATTATCCTAATCATCTGCGTCTCTCATGAAGATATTTTCTACCCTCCCCCTTTCTCTTTCTCTCTCAATGACCGGCAGCAACAGACAACTTTAGAGCATGCGCAATAGTGCCCCACTTGATACCCTTCCACCAGGGATAATGCCGCCTTGGCAAAAACCACCCGGTCGGGAACCTACACTGCAGGAATCGTAACAATATCAAGGCTCATGAAGCCACCCACACCGTTGGGACAAACCCGCATAAGTGAGGAGGACTGATACGGTTGAATTATTAAGGACATATGACGCCTTCAGCAACTACTCATTAGCCCACTTAAAACACTTCTGAAACCTTTGCCCCTACATAGATGCATTCAGCAACTCATCCAGGACGCCCGTCAGGAGTTGAAACGTAAGCCACTCATCTCCGAAAAGAAGCAGTGCCTGCTACAGCAGCTATTCTAAGGTGAGCGGCCATTCCAGCTTACCTCAGTTGATAAAGTGAGGAAGTTGCTTTGCCACCTTTCTGCATTTAAGGCGCTTGGTGTGTGACTCACCCCCGGGAAGCCACTCTCCCAAGCACATAGGTCATTCTAAGCCAGCAGGGGCACTATCTCTTGCCTTATGTCATGATAGCCCGGGCTTGTTAATCTCGTCCTGCGAGGCCTGCCAGTATGCCACCCATACACCTGGCAGAAACCAAGTTAAAAATGTGTAATGGCTCATATATATCAGTTGCTCAAAATGTGTACCGTCCACCCGTATGGAGGCTGAGACATGTTGCATCATGGAGCTGTGCCAATGCATGTGATGTACCGTAATTCTGTGTGTTACTGATCAGTAGCGTCAGTGATAGCTGGGCACGTGTGTCTGGTCGAGGTTCGCCGTAAATACGCCTCTTCAGGTATCCCATATGAAGAAGTCCAAAAAGAATGTGCCGGCCATAGGACTGGCTCACCTCGTCCAATCTAGCGGAGGGGAATCTCTGTATTTAGGCAAGTGTAACTTCGTACCATAGTGAGGAGGAACTCCATCTTGCTATAGTCACATTTGTTGCTGAACCTGTAATAGCACATCTTCTATTCACATGGGGTGGATGTTGATCAGAAACTCTCTGTAGACACAAGCAGTAACAGTGCCAGCTAAGTAATTGGACCAATGAACTGTGAGCCATCCACACTGTACCACACATTGATTGAAAACTTTCTTGAAAATTTGTTACAGTGACGTCATGTGGACTGATGTGTGCGAATTGCGTGTGTTCATGATGCCTTCTCACATGACTGTCAGCTCATTAGTGAATAGTGAATAGATGAGAGGCTGTGTGTTCACGTGTTCCAGCATCCAGGTGCAAAACTGCAGCCACGGGGCATGATCCTGCGGTCGCAGTTGTACTGTTTGCAGGTGGTAGGGATACAGGCTTTCTGTGTGAAATATCTGCCACACTTGAGTTAGTGCAACCCCTGCCGTGGGTGAAATATTATATACACAGCCATGTATAGCCACATCACACTGCTATACTGATTCTCTTGTGTTCATCAGTATTAAGCTGTGCTTTGTGAGCTGGGTACCGTTGACGATATTCCACAGCTGAATAACGCCTGTTGCAGTCACAGAATCAATACATGAACACCTGTCCACGTACCCCGCTCGTGTAAGAAGTTCTGGCATGGTGTGACTCCTCTCGTAACACCAACACGAGTTATCATGCTGACCTCCCAAGTTGTGGCCTACTTATGGTTTAATTGGACACTTTAACTGTGTGTGTCTTCTGCCTGTCTTGTTATTACAGTGAACGCATTTCTCTGCTATGTGTCTCAGTTTTTCCTGCACATTTGTTCCTGTAACTCATTAATGGAGCTGCATGGCCTATTTTTTATGTGATTGTTTCTAATTTCCAATGTTTTGGAGAACAGATATCAGGCCAGCTCTGCTATGCGTGATACGTTCCCGTTGCCGCCAACTTTAGTGTTTTTAATACATTCTCTTTGCTGCCAATGTACGAAATCAGTAAACATGTAAGAAAAAGATTATTCAATGCTCTATTATTGTGATCAATCTTCAATTGCACTAACATATGTAAGAAGAATACAAAAATATTGCTATATGTAAATATGTAAACAATGCTATTGTGACGGGTTGGGTGGTTGAAAATACTTACATCGCCATTAACTTCATATCCTGGTCACGGCACCAAAAATGTGATGGGTCGGGCAGTTGAAAATACTTACATCGCCGTTAACTTCATACCCTGGTCACAGCACCAAGTAAATGTAGCAGGGCCGGTACACTAACACTGAATACTTACATTATACCATCCTTGTCGGTTAAATGTATGATCGTTAAAGAAGGAGGTATGAATTTGTAACGGAACTAGTTCATATTTGGATACAGACAACACTTAATTTTGAGCTCGGAATTTAGAGTATTTAGTTAGTTTTCTTCCCTCTTTAGTTACATGCTTCAAACTGCGGTTAAGATCAAACAAAAGTCCCACAGTAGTCTGACAGGACTGTTCGACAACTGTTTACATTATTACTTTATAAAATTAAAAGAACCTGGTGACGCTTCTGAGAGAGTGAAAGCGTAAACGTAGGATAGCTCAAAATACCGTTATAACTGACAAAATCCCATCTGGGCAAAACCTCTTCTGCAAAACTTATTGACAAATAAAGAAAACTAAGCTCTGGGGCCACCGCCCGATACATTAAAGTCCGCCTTACACCCCACATCACATCCTTGTCGCCCATCTTTCCTTCTACACTAAAAACATACGAGATGCCCGCACACGTCCAACATGTACCAAGGTTCCCCAAAAACAGCCCCTTCAACATGGCGGACCCAAGCCACCAACCTTCACTCTCTCTGCCGCCTCCGGTGGCCACCCACTGAAGCACAAAAATGGAAAATTACCATCCAAATAAAATACAACACATAACTTATCAAAGAAAAAGGTAAATACCCTAAAGCTTAATCATTTACGTGAATATTATTTATAATAATTACATTTCTTATAAAAAACCACAATTTATGTTTGAAATAACGTCTGTTATTGGCTGGTGCCGGCCCGCGCACAATTATCTCTGTCTCTCTTGCACACTCACTGAGCTGCGGCGCATGTGCACTTCATGAAAAGTAAAAGTAGTAGAAAAACAATAAAATCTAAATATAGCGATTCCAGGAACTGGGTAGGCACACATGTGCATCAAACTGAACTAGCCAACAATACATCCAGCCTGGAGTTATAGTACAATAATAATAAAATTAACTGCATGTGATAATCTTAAATTAAAATACAAAGTTGCCTCAGCCTAAATAAACCAAATTAAATATGAAATTAGGTAGTTTCAATACTGATACAGATAAAATGCCAAACAATATCAAAATAATTAAATAGATACTGTAACAGCAAATTCAAAAAATCAAACATAAGGAAATAAAGTGGTGGGTGGACTGCCTCGCACTATTAATTGTACCAGATTAAAATTATCTGCCGCTGTTTATGTTTAGAAAGTGTTGAAAAACCTTTGGCAAAAGTACCTTCTGTTTTGAACAGACGATCTGGGATAAATAAACAAGTGGCAGTAGTTGAATGAGGTTAGTAATACATATCATAGTTTAAGTAGGATTATTGATGTGAGCAATGTTAATGAATGGGTGACTCTGTAAAGTGCACATAAAGGGATTAAAATTTTCAAAAATAAGTTGTAAATAAAAGTTACAAAGAAATTGTAAATAAAATTGTAACTAAATTAAATCATGCATAAACGTTTTCGATAACACAGAATATTATACTATAACTAGTCTTTTTTGTGAAACTGAATATTTTCCACCTGTCACGTGTCCACATTTATCCCCTGTATTACTGTCAATAGGGATGGGTTACGTTGAATACATCCTTGACGAGCCTAGACAGTGGTCGCTGTGGGGGTAGATGTGTCTGGAATAATGAGCTGAGGTAAGCGGAAGTGTTTTTTTGTTTGGCAAAAACTGACTGGCAATCATCGCATTCTGTCACTTTCCCACACAAGGAACACTAAACCTGATCGACTTGTAGTTAAACCTGCATCGCTGTCCTGCATCGCTGTCATAGTTGGTCAATGTGCTGGTCACATGACCACATAATCCACTTTGCATGCATAGTTTGTGGTTCTTGTAATGTGCTGTAGGAGGAGTTATCTATGAAACTGTGTGCATTCATCAGGTCTGGACGGACAGCGGGAGTGCTGTGGCTGAATGCAGCAGAGACGTGGGTAGATGTGGTGAATACTGCGGATCAGAACGTCGTCTCGTCCATTGTGAACTTTGTGTCGGGTGCGGCGAGCACTCCGCAGGTGGATGCTCACTTCATGTCTGAGAGTGGCATCATGGATGTGTTTGTAATGCTGGGGCCCCAGCCACACGATGTGTTCCGCCAGTACACTGCAGTTGCTGGCACTACACCCTTGCCTCAGGTCGGTGACATCATGCTGCACAGCTTAGATTAACTCACTGCCTCAGTTTTTCTTTGACCTTGCTACTGATATACATTTCTGATCTATGTGAAAATCTTTACCTAATTCTGAGAGAAAATGTTTTAGTATGGTCACTTGTTTATTGTTTGGGAATGAATTATAATCAGCGTAACTGTTATTTACATCCAGACTCGGTTCCATATGTTATTAAAATGGAAGTGGGGACTAGGTATGTGGGTATGGGGCACTGAAGATCTTGTTTGAAATGGAAATGTCGAGAGTCATGTGGAGATTTTTTTGATTACTGTACTAATTTTTTTCTTGTATTTATTTATTTTAAATTTTTGGTTATACATACGGTATGTTCATTTTGTATACGCTCAAACCTTTAATCTGTCATTTACTTTCTCGCTTTTATTTTGTGGTAGTAAAATAATTGTCCGGTAATATACTTTTACTTTCCTATTTACTGTATTTTTTTTTTTTCAGTCATTGTCATTTTACTATCCAATCTATTTCAAGTAGAAACAATTTTACGACTAAACAAAGGTTGCTGCATTGATGTGTCAAATTAATTTATTAAAGATGGCTGTGTGTTGTAGTACTTCTCCATCGGCTACCATCAATGTCGCTGGAACTACAATGACCAGGATGATGTGCGCCAGGTGCATGCCAAGTTTGATGAGCACGATATTCCAGTCGACGCCATCTGGCTCGACATAGAGCACACTGACAACAAAAAGTAAGTACCGTGCTAACCTTTTCCCACCCTTACTGATAGTGCAAATGTTTCATGATTTTACTGGAAATTAAAAAACTTTATGGTTGTGTAGACTTCAGTTTCCTAGTTATTAAAGGTGGGTTCACATTTGATAACGTAACAGTAAACATAGAACGTAGGTCATTTGCACTATGTATTCTTACCTCAAGAACAAAACAAAGCTAGAATAAGAAATTTTAATCTTAAATACATTGTTTCTGTATTGTAAATAATGTGTTTATGCAGTTTATATGGAACTTCGTTTCTGTATTTCATTTTATCTTCAAATACAATTTTACTTAAAGTATGTTTCAATGGCTTTCAGTTTACTTTTATACAGCAAGGAATATTTCAATGTGTCGAAAAAATGCCAGTGGCTAAACATAACAATAAGAATCCAATAATTTCAACTAATTTTGCACAAGGCGTCTGGTCATGCACTGTTTCTAGTGTATGTTCTGTACTTACGTTTTTTGATTGTGAATCGACCTTAATAGTGAAGGATGTTTTACGCAAGTATGCCACCATAAACACATTTCTAACAGTATTCTGCTCTGTGAATATATGGTAACACTCGTAAAATATGTTATTGGTTTTATTCAGCAGATGGTTGCAATGATCATTCTGTAGGAATGAATGACAAGACTCTATGCCTGTTGTGTTACTGTTTTGTTATTGGTGTGTTGTGCAATTGTAAGCTGGTTGTAAGCCAACCAGCATTGTTCTTGTTTGGGCCGTTAGAAGATGGCGATATGCGTAACTGTTTAAAGGAATGCCAAATTTAAAAAGTTTGTCTTGCAGTTTTTTGGATTGTGAACATTGTGTAGTATCGTGCGTAGTGAGGTTAGCATCATGTCGACTAGGTATTCATGTCGTTATGAGGCGGAGTTTTCTTGGGCCACTGAGTACCCAAAAGACAAAAGCAGTGCAAAGTACAAGATCTGCACAAAATGTTTCAAGTTAGATACAGTGGGCAATGGGCATAGATGCCTTTTTAAGCAATAACCCATGTCAAATCATAAAAGAACAGTTGTCTAACCAAGCCAGGAATATACAAGTTACTGCATTCTTTTATGCTCACTCTAATTTTTTTTTTTGCTCAACATCCATCCAGTATTTTCTGTGGCCATTATTTTCAGGTGTGATGTAAGAGTATCATTAACTACATAAACAAATGTGATTATTATGTTAATATGCTTTGAAAATTAAATGAATATTGAACAACGACTGAGTATTGTACCAGTTTACATGCAAAGACAGTGTCAAAAAGAATATTATATGTGGATGCACAAATAAAATTCACATCCAACAAACTACATTGCAATTAAGACAAAAATAATTTGGCCTAACTGCCGAGATTCACGTTCCGTTTTAGACACCACTTGTACGGCACCTGCATGACGTACAAATACATGAACAGCTAGGTTGCATGTTCATTGTGGGGATGGAAAGTTTCACACAGTAATAGCAATTCAATAATCCATTACCATAATTTCTTAAATTGTTTTTGTATGTCGCAAAGTTAATAAATGAATGTGTTCACAAAGACACAGCAATCTCACTCAGAAAAATCAGAATGCCAAACAGCCGACCTGCTGATGGCATCCAGCTTGGTTATATAAAAGGGCTTGGTGGACTACGACAGCGTTGCCAGATCATCTACTGGACAGAAACAAAGGAGTTAAATGGGTATTCTCGATTGATCATCAGAGGTTAGCCAGGTTGCAATTGAATGCATCCCAGCAATAAGCTTGCTTCACTTTTTGGAAGCAAGTATATTTCATTCGAATGACTACTTAAACAACTCGAGTTAGTTTGAATTTTGACCCCCCACACGGCCAATCAGAACACGCCATTCAAGGTCAGGGCAAGATGGGTAGTTCTCTATACCATACCAAATAGCATGTAAACACAACAGATACAGGCTCTTCCATTGTGTTTACGCACTGTTTCGTTTATTGTACCCATGGTAACCTATGCAAGAGCATCACACTGGCAATTGAAATAATTTGTATAGTTTACCAAAAAACTAGTTTCAGTTACTGTTACTAAATTACGGTGCAACAACTATGCGGGGAATTGAAAATACCAAATTCAATACCTCAAAATATGGGTGCTACAGTTACGGAAGTACTAAATACTGTATTTTATTTTTTTAAAGATTGGTATTTCATATTGTTGTGCAATATTAGTTTCATGTTTTATGTTTCACTTTCACTTAAAGCTGTTAAAATAATTGGTAATAACATGTAAAATTTAAATGCTATATTAAAACTGTTCAATTGGCATCGTAGACAAGTGAGTACAGAAGCAGCATCGTGCTTGGGAGTTTGTGTGTACAAAGTGCATCACAGTGCTGTTGTGTTGAATTGATATTGAGTTCTAGTGAGCGCAATGTGAATCTCAGTGCTGTTGTCAACTTCTTGCGGCTTCTGGTAGCTTCATTGTGTTAAATCTTCAAACCATCTCCTCTTTCTGGAGAAATATTCTCTCTGTAATCTTGTTTATAAACTCTCTCACCAGAAGAGGGATGTCAAAATCAGGCAAGCTTATACAGTCCACTCAACATGGCATTGTTATTGAAAGTTAATTTTTTTTAATAACAGCGTATTAATTACAAAATTTCTAATGTATATCATCAGAAAAGTTGTAGAAATATAAAGGTAACCCTGACACAAAAGTAACGAAGTGTGACATGTGCAAATTGTTAGAACAATATTATGTAGAAGCAATCAAAATAAGTGAGTGATGAAACCTTGGTGTTACAGTTTCACCTTCAGTTTAAGATAGGTATATTTTGGCTTGAGTTGATGTGGTACATGAGGGTATATGTGTAGGTACTTCACGTGGGACAAGGTCAAGTTTCCAAACCCAACAGACATGGTACTGAACCTGACAGCGAAGGCTAGAAAGCTGGTGCTAATAGTCGATCCACATATCAAAAGAGACAGCGGCTACTTCCTCCATGATGATGCTGAGAGTAATGGATTCTATATCAAGACCAAGGATGGCAAGGACTTCGAAGGTTCGTTACTGTAGTACTATGCACATTTTGAAACTGACTTGTATAGAGTTTATGATTTGCAGTGCATATTAAGAGCACTGGGAAGACTATTGTTCAATTCCCGGTGTACAAAAAGTTTTTCTTATTGTGCACAACACTTTTCTTGTCTCTGGCTTATAAAATAAATATATTTCTGAAACACTACCAGCAGAAAAAATTATTTGAAAAAGTAAGGTGTACAGTGTAAAAATTGTTAACTGTCAATAAGATTTCATTGAATACAAAAATCAATGGTCTTAACAAATTAGAAGATGGTTTTCACTCCTGAGGTTAGTTTGTTAATATGTAGCACATAACATGTTAGTTTTAAGCAGTTTTAGGGATCAACAGTTGGATGTTGAGTGATTAGTAGGTTGACATACTTGCTTGTAGGTTGGTGCTGGCCCGGTTCGTCCAGCTACCTAGACCTCTTCAATCCAGCAGTGCGACAGTACTATAGCTCCCGCTACCTTCTTGAAAACTTCCATGGCACCACCAATGACGTATACATCTGGAACGACATGAATGAGCCATCTGTCTTCAGTGGACCAGAGGTCACCATGAACAAGGATTGCATACACTATGGTGGCTGGGAGCACCGTGATGTGCACAATGTCAATGGCTTCATGCTGGTGCGTACTGTCACTTGACTGCATGCTGCACTCATGCTTCATTGTAATCATTTAACTCAATGTGGAATGTTGAGTTAGTCATGGAATGTACTCTGTCTGCTGTATTTACCTGCATGGAAGGTAAGGTTGGTTTTTTATCTCCAGGCAAAGTTTAAAATAATTTCAGGGGAACCTCACTGACAGTTGACAATGGCGAAGTAAATTGTCACTACTGGGAATTACAGTTACATCCTAATTTTGGGTTTGGGTGGGTCGTTCAGTGAACCATACTACTAACTTGATTTCTTTGGACCTGTGTGGCCACAGACCTGAAAAATAGAGAACAGTCAAAGTATTTTAAAATAGTCAGGGAAAGCATAGAATTGTCAGGGAATTTTGTGAGAGAAGTCAGGGAAAGTTTCACATACTGTATTCGCCCATTTACCCCTCACACCCACGTAAGCCACACACCCCCTTTTATCAATAACAAGTTTGGTAAAAAAAAGTGTGTGTGTGTGTGTGTATATATGTGTGTGTGTGTATATATATATACAGTAGAGCCTCGATCTAACGACACCGGATCTAACGACAACACCGATCTAACGACACGATTCTCGGTGACGGTCAAAATTAAAAATTTTAATTTTAAAAATTGGGGAAATTGTTAGCCAAAATGCAATAAGTTGCAATTAGACGTTATTTAAAAATATTTTCGTACACATACAATAATAATATACTAGATGTTGTGCAGTTACTGTCACTTTGTAAGCTTCAACTGTAAAAGAAAAAATAATTGGTAAAGAAATGTTAAAAACTGTGCCTGGAACACACTTAAAGCGCTCGCCTGGTGAGGTATGCCGCATGCGCTACACCGAAGCATCTATACAGGCGCGGTGACTAACGCTCCCTCCTCTCCCTTCTCTCTTCCCTTCACCCACTCCCGTGTGTCCATCTCCCATTACTCACCCTCCTTATCCATCACCCACCCGGCCAGGCACCGCGCATAGCTTGCTACCTGATACGCGCATAGCAACAGTGATAGCCAATAAATAACTTACGTTTCACTACCAAGCCCTTTCGTCCTTCGTGATTAGCCACGAGGCCAGCAAATAAGAGGGCCAGTTTCACTTCTCCCTAGTTCCTCTGTCCAACATCTGCATCCTTTGTAATCTCGCCATTGAGTTTGTGCGGTGTTTGCTTTCGGATACGTCTCGTGATAA